>JANHFX010017136.1:9336-20761 GCA_027560015.1 Chloroceryle amazona
CCCCCCGTGGAGCTGTGGTGCTGAGGGCCAGGGGTCAGTGGTGCCCTGGCAGTGCTGGGGGAAGGGTTGGACTCCACAATCTTAAAAGGTCTCTTCCAGCCAGAACAGTTCTGTGATTCTGAGGCAGACAGAGGGGTTGAGAAGCCACCTCCACCATTTCGGTCCTTCTAGGGACAGACGTAACCACAGCAGCAATGCTGTCGCTGCTTATCTCGCTGACTCGGGGCCAGCGACAGCGATGTTGGCACACGGGCTGTTCTCGTGTATCTGTAGCAGGGCTTTGTGCCAGCAGAGCTAATCGGGGGAAATCACACCTCGGCACAACGCACGGGTACGCTCCGCTGGCACAGGCACGGTCTCACTCGGACCGAGTCAGCGAGCATCAGGCAAGTCTCTCTGGCAGGCAAAATAACATTTCTTAGGGAGAGGGACAAAGAAGCTCATCAAAAGCTTCCCCAAGCCCCTGCTAGGTTCCCCTGGTCACCCTCCTTCCCCGTACCTGAGGCCAGCTGCCCAAGCAAGGTCTGCATTTATCGTGAAACAAGTTTTGGAGAGAAGTCTTCTGCTCGGTGGCCATCATCTTATGTAGAGCTTCATTTTCCTCCCCTTCCCGCTCCAAAATCTGCATGAAACAATTAATTACACCACAGCTTCAGTTCTTAGCTGCTGTTAAACAGGGACATTATTTCTGGGTCATGTTAAAAAGAAAACCAGAAACACCAGTGTGTGTTTACAGTCAACAAGCATTATTTGGCATTCAAATACCTTGCACTGTGAACAGCACTCTTTGTTATTTGGGAATTCAGGGGCCTTTGGAAAATATTGCTTGAATTTCTCCCAGGCTTCCTTCGAAACCACCCTCCGCTCGTTTTCAGAGATGCACAGGTCACCTGCAGGGAGAGAGCAGAGGGAAGGGCTTTGCTCAGCAATGTTTTGCAGCCCTGAGTAGATTCAAAAGATTACAGGCTATAAATGTGGGGGAAAATATTCAGGGGCTTCTCAGTCAATACGGTGTCAGCACAAAAGAGTGCAACGAATACACAAAGTCACCTTCAACTTTATCATTTCCTTGTTTATACAGGAAAAAAAAAAAAAGAAAAGAAAGGACTTTAATGCCCTTTTGACTCCCAAGCTTATGAACCCAGCAGCTGATCAAACATAAGAGGTGGTGAAGAGATGCCCGGAAAAGCAAGGACAAGCCAAAGAGGGCACAGGGCTACTGTTTTCTGATCCTGGCTATTCACAGCTCCGTTCTAACGGTGCCTCTGCTTGCCAAGCTGCAGACTAACCCTGCACCCCATGAACCAGGAGCCAGGTGCTTTCCTAGTCCCTTGCAAAACCACCCAAATCATCTCAGATGGCTTCGCACACCCCATCCGAGCACCTCGAAACCTGGAAAGGGCAGATTCTGGCCTCTAGAGAATAACCAGAGTGTGACGATCCAAAGCACGGGGGACCAACTATCCCCCAGACAACTCGCCTGCTGTATTATTTATCCTGACACTGAATCAGCTCAAGCACCCCCTCCAAAGAACGGATTTAGCACGAGGGAAGCTGTCCCCGGGCGACAGCCGCAGGCGAAAGGGCACGCGCGGGCCCCGGGACCCCCCGTGCAGGGGCGACGCCGCGCGCTCCGGCCCACAAACACCCCTTGGGAAAAGCAGAGAAGGTGATGGGATCCAGCAGCCACCCGCCCGCTCGAGGGGCTGACGATGGCCAAGGGGAAGAGGCGACCCCAACCCCGGCAGCTCCCCGCTGCGAGGCAGAGGCCGGGGAGTCCAGGCACAGCCACGCTACGGGCAGTCACAGCGAGAACCGGGAGCAACAGGCGTTGCAAAACCAGCTTTGGATGGAGCACGGGAATGAATGGCGGGGCCTCAAGGTGGATTTGCCAGCAAAGCGGCGAGCGTGAAGTCGCGGTGCTGGGTGGTGTCCAGCAAAGGGCACGATTCTTTTATTATGGGCTGGTTTGGGTTTTTACAGCTTGAGGAGCTACAGAAAGATGGGGAGAAAAGGCTCCTTCTTCCCCACCCGCCGGTAGCTCTTTAATATTACAGGCAGCTCCTCAGCCCCACGGACCCGTCGGCTCTCCTTGCTCCAGCCAAGCCTGGATTTCTGCCAAGGAGAAAAAATAGCAACACTCCCCTCCTGCTTTTCCTCTGATAAACATAGGTCGGGCTGGACTGCTTCGATGCGGCACTTGGCCACTTGTTCCTCATCAAACCCGATCAAGAAGCCCAGCTTTACCATATGAGGAGGCAGGACCAGAGCCAGCAAGGCTGGGGGGGGGGAAGAAATAGAGCTTGTACAAATAAGTGCCTTGACACTGCGTGATTAATGAAAACAGATTAATACGCCGTTGAGCAAAAGAGGTGGAAAAATCAGATCTGGGTGCGCAGGGAACAAGTGCTTTGCCATCTGGAAGGAGATGATCTTAACTGCTGCTGACCCTGCTTCCCCCTCCCGCCGACCAGGGACACGTTCTGGGCACCGACATCAAAGGAGTCGTAACTTGGTATCTGGAAAAAATTATCTGCTGGGGTCGGGCAGCTACCGGAGAGCGAGAAATTGCAGCGGAGATGTAAAGGGACTTCTTAAGGGAACGCCCGGCTGGCATTTCTGGAGGCCAGCCAGACCTCACAGATACAGCACTGGCTTTTCCAGAGCCTACCATGACAGCGGGAACTTCCTCCATGGCAAAATAAAGGCTGCAAAACCCAGGCTAGAGATTTGCTGATGCGCTCTGGAGGGAAATTTTTAAAGGTGGAAAGGTTGTTTTCCATCAGGAATCAGAGGTTAGCTCAAGATGATGAAACCTGACCTGCCAGCCACCCCCATTTTTAGTATTATTCTGCTATGACCCAAAGTCACAGATCAACTAGTGATTTCCCAGCACAATTTTTCCAAAGGCCTATTGGCCTATTTCTATGTCTGGCTACATTAAATGTTTCATCACCCTGTTGCCTGCTTATGTTTAACAGCAGCAGCCTCACAGCCCTGGGAAAAAAAAAGCACGGTGTGAAAGGCCCTGGTTTAGCATTTTGCTGGTTTTCAATCTGCTTTAAAATGAGGCTTTATCATGTAATTATTCCACATCCTTGATTAGCCTTGATGACAGGAGGTGTGTGGCTAATTTATGGCACATTTGTCTTACTAGGAATAAGACCGAGCATCCGTGGCAGGGAAATTGGTGCCTCCGAACAGGAGTTTACTAGAAGAGAGTTCTGTCTGGGAGCCACACACAGGCTAAAAAAATTGAGATTTAAACAACAGGGTAGCCAAGGATGTAGCTAATGAAGCGTCACTTAGCAAAACAATTAACACCGGGTCAAAACCTTATGTAAACGGACACCAAAGCACAGCAGGTTGGGTAATCGATATCCAGAGTGGTCTCAGCCACTCCACGATAAGCCCATGTACCCTGCTAGGTAAGTGCTCCTGTTTTCCTCTACGCTGAGAGAGCAAATGGATGCTCTCAGCTCCCACCTGGACCACCGGTTTTTCCTTCTGATACTTGCAGAGCTTCTCGGGGGCTGCAGACCCCTCGCTCCGTCACTTGGCTGGCAATGGGAAGAGCTGCTCGCTTTTGCCACCCAGCATCTCCCCCCTTTCACGACTGCAGTGTGGCAAAATAAATAATGTGCAAATAAAAGCTCAGGTTTGAGTGTCAGGAAACCCCAGGCAAATGAGAATTAAGCACATTTCCTCAGTAACTACTTGTGTTGGGCTTTGATGGAGCAAAGGCTACAAGGTTAATGTCTGGAGCAGTGGGCAACAACAGATATATTCAGCTCCAGCCCCCATAGAGACTTACCATGTGGGCAAACGATGTCTTCATTAAAATTTAACTCCTCTTCCTCCTCTCTCTTCTCTTCATTTGATTCATCTAATTAGGGAAAAAAAAAAACCCCAAAACTAAACAAAACACAAACCAACAAACAAAGAAACCCCAAGAAGACTGTACAGAGTTTCCCTCCCAAGGAAAGGAAAAACATCTTTGGGAGGGAAGGAGCACGGGTTGCTTTTCAAATTGCAGCAAAACCCTTAACCCAAGGGAGACTTGGAAGGAAATTTGTTCTTCTCAAATGTCTCAGCCTCTGGGCGGGCGGGATTACAGCCTGCAGGCCCCGTAGGAGTGCTTTGAAGTGAGGGGAGCACAAGCCGGTCCTTTGTGAGATTACAAAGGACACATTTGTTACGGCTCAAACACCCCAGGGGTTCAGCACTCCCAAAGATCTCAGAGTTTAACCTAAACACAAGTCGAGGTAAGAGAGCAGGGAGCAGAAACCTTCCTGGCAAAATATTAGTCCGCTCTTTGCCTTGAGGACGCTGATCGAAACCAGATGCTGCCCAAGAAACGAGCGGGAGCCTGCCAGGGGGTTGGGAAGCCCCAGGATGAGGTATAAATTAGGGTTAAGAACCATAGGCAGAAGTGCTGCCCGGTGAACTGGAGCATCATAAACCCAGTAAGGCGTTAAGAGTCCCTAGTGAGCACCGGGAGCTGCAACCTGTTGCAAAAGCAAGGTGACCACCCAGGAATGAGGAGACTCTTTTCTCCATGGATGCTCCACCAACCACTCTGAGATATCATCGGCAGGGCTGTGGAGTTCTCGGTGCCTTCCAGCCCAAGCTCAGTGCTGCCAGCCCATAGGCTCCCCTTTCATTCAGATGAGCTTCTTGCCCCCACTTCTCTAACTAAACGCTCAACAAAATCTCCAGTTTCCAAAGGTTTAAAGAGCAGAAGCCAAATAGAAAACCCTCATGGACTCATGATATGGGCAGAGAAGAGAGTTCAATTCATGATTATTTTTTCCCTAGGCTGTGTTTTCCCAGTGGCAATTTCCCAGCTGTGGTTTCACCCATAAGACCTTCGCAACAAACATCTTCATCCCTTCCTCAAGGTAATTTTCCTGTTACTTCCTCCCCTGTGCTCTCTCATTCAGATAAAAGCGGATGAAAAGATCATTACTGGGGCAGTAATTTTACACAGCTTTGTAAAACTACTCATTACCTCATCTTCTTCTCCGGGTAGGAAGATTACCCAGCAGTTTTGAAGCTTATCAAAGAAAAAGCTCCTTCATTTAAGAAGCTTTTGATTTGATTTCTTATCCTTCCTTCTCTACTCATACAGGGGAAGCCAACCAGTTCCAGCAACACCTTGACATGTCTATTGTTAGGAGGCAGAAGTCAGGGCGGGTGGGTCTCCCCGGCAGCTGAAATTACCTTTGTTTTGTGCGTTCCCATTTATTTTTTCATTACTGTGCTCTGTGTCTTCATCTTGCTCATTTAATTGCTCCAGAGCCAGCTGACGCCAGCTCCGCAAGGACGCCTTCCCAACCCAAAACCCATCGTTCCTGCAGAGAGAGAGAGAGAACAGCACTGGCGATGCAAATCACAACTCCATCCTTCTCCTTTGGAGCCCAAACAGTAAAATCTTCAGGGGGGGGAAGCAGCTATTTAAGCACTTCAAAAAAAACCCAAAAAACACAACCTAAAACCTCTGACATTTCCAAGTGTCAGGACTTACATACCCCTTGACTGTCATCTTCAGCAAGTTGGTCACGGTTTTGTAGTCCTCATTTAACTGCTTTTTCAGTCGCAGGATTCGACACCTTTCCACCACGCACTCCTTGCAAAGTGCTTTGACTAGGATGGGGGGAGAGAGAAACACAATTTATCACACAGGAGGCTGAGATCTCGGTGGTTTGAACGCCTGAGACACATCTCTGCTCGCCAGGCAGGATACTTCACATGTAAATGAGGAGATCCCTGGGGTTACTGCCAGATCAGGCCACATTTGAAGCTTAAATAAGCATAAAATGCTTCAGATGAGGTGCGATCTGTTCCGCAAGCTTCACAGCTCTGGTGGGAAACACAGAGAATCTGGTGCAATTACAGCTGCCAGCCAGGTCACGCCAACACGCAGCCACGGGGGGTCAAAGGCAGGATGGTTTAGACATATGCAAGGGAAAAAAAAACCCAAACCAAACCACTGTCGTGGTACTCTGCCAGTTAAACTCAGAAAAAACCCACCACCCTCCTGCAAAGCTGCACTGGACCAACAGGAGTGGAAAGTGCTACAACCAGGCAGAGATTTTCACCTGAGGTTGCATCCAGGGAAGGAAGTCAGAGGAGGCAGCGCATCCATCCATCCATCCATCCCTCCCTCCCTCCCAGTTGTACTCAACGAAGAAACCCCGCGGGCAATCTTCCAGTTGACTAATAGACGTTGGCCTGTTTTTTTTTTTTCCCCCACAAAGGCTGCCTGCGTCACAGCAGTTTCTGCTGGTTGTGTTTCTTCCCTATAAGCTCCTAGTAGGAGCTGAGCTAATTTGGTCTCAGTGGGAGTTATTGAGCTCCTTTGTAAAAGAAACGAAGCCTGGGGCTCGATTAAGGGATGCCCAAAGACTGCAGGGGTTGGGCTGACCCCAAAAATCAGAACGCGTGACAGACGCGCGTGCAACACAAGCACAGGAGCTGATGGGTCTGTGCTGCCCTCGCAAGAGGCGGCTTGGGACGGGCTAAAGGGGAAAGATAGCAAAGGATTTTCTTGGCCCGTGTTGATCCGTGCGCTCCACAAAACCCTGCCCACGCGGGATCTGTAGGTGCTGCAGGCACAGAAAATAATTTTCAAGAATCTGGGGGGTTGCACGGGCAAGTTTTGTTGCTTTCTAGAATCAGCTCCATAAAATCTTCCCAGTATTATGTTTTCTAATTCAACTGCACCATTGCTTTCTCAGAAACTCTTGCTCTTCCTAGAGAGAGCAGAACTCAGGTATGAAACAAGCCCTGCAGTCAGACTGACTGTGTTCATTTGAACATTAAAATAATTAGTGATATTGAGAAAAAAAAAAAATCACCTGGAAATAACAGTGCAGCACAAAAGCTATGCCCAGAAATAAAGTTGTGGCAACAAAGGACGGCTTAAAATGGGGCTAGGATCAGAACAAGGCTCTAAAAACATGAGAAGGTGACTGGGAGAGGGCATTTTCCAGCCCGACACGTTACCATTCAGCCTGGGCCCTCCTCCGTATTTCCTGTAGAAGAAATCAGCCACGTACTCCGATATCCTCTTCATGATGGATATTTTATCCGGGTGGAGTTTGCCGTGCGAGCACAGGTAGGCTGTGTTGTCAATAGGTTTTGGAGGAGTGGATTCATCCAGCCATTTCTGCAGCCACTCGAGAGAGACAAAGTCGTACGGAGAACCTGGGAGGGGATAAAAGCAGAAAGAGAAACAAGCCCGTGCGCGTCAGCTACAATACCAGCAGATGGTATTTTATAATTACTCTGATATTCAACAGTACTTTTAAAAATGAACAAGCCATCACTGTTGAATAAATCTCAGCAGTACCAAGTTTTCAAACATCTGATTGAGCTTCTCCCATCCAACGCTCATCTCTGTATGATTTAGAAGCCGGGAGCTACGTGGAATCGAAGAAGCAGCGGTCATCTCCAACTCGAGCAATCGATATGAAACGGTGGAGTGCTCCAAACAGGAGCATTTCCAGGCTGCTAAACATTTCCTGGAGAGTAGTCGAGGAAAGCAGGAGGAGGTTTTCCCATCGAGGGACAGATATATTTAAATTAGGACCATATATTAAAGGCTTTTTCTCTAACCGAGCGAGCTCATCGGGTTAAACTGAAACATAAAAGGCAACAATAGCAAAGAGACAAGGTCAGGGCTCAGCCCGTCCCTTCACCACCCTGAATTTCCGTGTTATTCTGGGCGGCTCTTACAACTCTGGATGAGGAACACTCGTGCAATTTAAGGGCAAAAATAAATTTGCTCTAATTTTTCAGCACAAGCTTGATTTTTTGGAAGCAGAGCAATGGGCTTGCCCTTGTTTACTAAAGGAGAAACACCTCGAACAACGCCAAGGGTCGGGGTGGGTGTTTGGAGAAGCAGTGAAACAGCTCTGGGTGAAACCCCCAAAGTCTCAACCAGACCGGGTGTTGATTGTGGAGTGGAGGGAGGATATTAACCCCTTACTGCTGCCGTGAGGAGGGCAGCTCTGAAACCGAGGGGAAGCGTAGCTGTTAGTTACATTTATCAACGGAACAAAAATCCTTCGTGTTTCATGAAAGGAGCAAGAGAGAAGCTAGAGGAAAGTACTTTGTCTTCTTTGCGAAGCGGGGCTTCAAACCCTCTGCTCATCTGCAGCAGAAAAATCAGTGGCTTTTTCATCTTACGCAACGCCATCTGAGATGCGCAGCCGTGACCTCCAGAGAATTGCAACGCTGTCAGAAAGGGTTTGCTAGTTTGGGATGAAAGCTGCCTCCCCCAGAAAGTACGGTTTTCTGGGGCAGGCTACACAAAGCTGGCAGAAAAACATGTCTGCACAGCTGCAGAGAGAGTTCCAGAGCTCCTGGGCGATTGGAGCTGGAGCAGCTCTGGGATAGCGCTGCCTCCAGAGTGTTAGCAAGGTGCTGATGCCAGGAGCAGGCTGGGGGTGCCCTCAGGGCAGTGCTTTAGGTCCTGCCAACATCAAATTAGGGCAGAGGAGCTCTACTGAGGGGCTGGAGCGTGGCCAGGGAAGGGCAACAGAGCTGGGGAAGGGGCTGGAGCACATGGAGGGTGAGGAGGGGAAGGGGCTGAAGCACATGGAGGGTGAGGAGCAGCTGAGGGACCTGGGCTTGTTCAGCCTAGAGAGAAGGAGGCTCAGGGGAGCCCTTCTGGCTCTGACAGCTCCCTGAGATTCAGGAGGCTGGAGCCAGGGGGGTTGGGCTCTGCTCCCAAGGAACAAGGGACAGGACAAGAGGAACCAGCCTCAAGCTGCCCCAGGGGGGGTTTAGGTTGGAGCTGAGGAACAATTTCTTGCCCTTGAGGGTTGTCCACGGCTGTCCCAGGCTGCCCAGGGCAGGGGTGGAGTCCCCGTGACCCCTGGAGGGGTTTCAGAGCCCCCCGTGGAGCTGTGGTGCTGAGGGCCAGGGGTCAGTGGTGCCCTGGCAGTGCTGGGTTAACAGCTGGACTCGATGATTTTAAAGGTCTTTTCCAACCAGAACAATTCTCTGATTCTACTCACACCTGCACAAAACCATCTTTATGAGATTTATTCCTCCGTCATGTTGGAAATGTCAAAAGCAAACTAAGGGGGAGAGAAACCACAGTGGAGTTGTGCTTGCTGCTCCCTTTTAAGGGTGACTCAGGGCAGACTCATACCTCCACCACCACTTTGATTTAACAGTGACATTTTAACACCACTCAGACTTGCAGGGACTCAGCAAGATGAGCTGTGACACTCTCCTGGCCGTGAGTTAAGTGCCCGTTGTCTGCAAGCCCGGGTTGATAAATTGAAGAGGCAGACACTGTCAGGACCACGGATCTGCAGTTTGGCCACTCCAATCTCACTGCTGGTTCTGAGCACTGAGTATTAAAAGCTAAACATCAATTTGTCTAACAGGCTATGCAATTAAACATGTTTTCAAGTCTTTAATTACAGATTTCCTGGAGTTTTTAGGAGATGCACATGGTGGAGAGAAATTCCCCATGCTGGAGACACATAGCAAGTGCCCCCCACACTTGTTTGGAGGGAGATGGGAGAGGAAAACAAGGTGGGGAATAAAAATCCTCGTGCTCAGATATGCTAAGGTGACAAGACACAAGGAAGGGATTAACTCTGGTCACTCATTGGATGGACTACAAAGCTTTGAAGAATTGCTGGGGAGGAATCAAATCCTTTTCTGCTGGAGGTCAGGCATTCTCAGACCCCGTCACCTGCTGATTAATTCCCATCAACAGCTCCCAAACCTGCCATGAGTTGGCAGCCTGAGACTGGCCAGTTCTTCCACCAGCAGCTAACGAGAGGAGCTGGCAGAGGAAACCAGTCACGATGTGTAGAAGTAGAAGGCTGACTGATGGGGAAGGAGCGAGAGGGAATTGGCTACACTGGAGGCCGTGAGAATGAACGAGTAAGAGGAGAAAAAATGGGTTAAGCAGAAAAACAAAGTGAGGGAAAGCAACTCCTAAGCATGCACGTAGCAACAGCAGCCAGTGATCGCCCTCCTCTTCCGCAGGACTGCGGCGAAGAGTTCGGGCCACCGAAGCGAATTGGGGGTTAGTGACAAAACACAACTAATCTTAACAGTCTACGACAAAATACTACCACAATATCTTACAGACCAGCTTCAGCGGGTAACCTTTTGTAGAGCTCCTTCACCTCTTCGTGTTTGATCTTGCCCCTGGCAACGCTCTGTTTGCGCATCTCGGCCATTTCGTTGCACCACTCCTCAAACTTGCAGTTATCGCGCTCTACCAGCTCCTGCAGAAAAGCTGTTGGGAAAGAAGGAAAACCAGTCATTTCAAAGGAAAAAAAAATGCCAATTATGCTCATTATCCCTACGACCGGTTATCTGGGGATAACAAGCAACCCCAAAATCGCCCCGATACAGGTGGTCTTGCCGAACGCCAAGCGCGCGGACGTTGTGCTCTCCAATACTGATGGTGGGAGATGATTAAACGCCACCGTCCTGCGTAACACAAGAAAATCATTTACTGGGGGTTGGTGACTGCCTTGAGAGAACCCTTTGCTCGCTAACGAGCTCGCGCCGAGCGCTGGCAGTCGTGCAAAGTGCAGCAGGGGTTTGGTGGAGCCGGACGCTCCGCTGCCCGCTACAATCCCTCTGGTTCTGGCCGTTCCTCTGCCTCCCGCCGCGAGCGGCTCCTCTCTGCGCTGCCAAGGTCCCAGCATTCCCAGGGGAGAAGCAACAGCTTTGTACCCTACGGATACACCTGCAAAACCTGTCCAAGCGTGCAGCCCCGTGAGCTTCGGCGAGAGGGGCCGAGCACGTCGCAAAGCCAAGGGCAAAAAGCCCTCAGGAGATGGGAGATAAGCTGGGGCAGATCTCGCCCGGCAAAGTGAGGGAAATGGGAATTTTTGCTGTCCCTGATGGAAAAAACCAAAATAAGACAACAAGCAAACGAAACCTCAGTAGGGGAAAAAAGAAGATAAAGCACTTCCCTCGCAGGGCTGGTGTGAGGGAGGGGGAAAGCACCACTTATCTGAAGCCTTTTCCTATTTAGGATTTTGAAGAGCTAAAATATTTCCCGAAATGTTAACGGTCACGTGGCCAGAGAGCAGAACATCTACCTTGGGTGAATATACAGGATGAAAAAACAACCAGCTTGGCCCCCCCTTGAGGTCAGAGCCAAGTTATGTCTCTCCACTGTCCCGGAAAAGCCGCTTTTAACAGCATCAAAGCAAAATGCCTCAAATTTACAGTTGCATGAAACCACCCCACAACCGCACAGCTCGACTGCTGCCCTTCGCTCCCTGTTCCCTGGCAGCCTTCCATGGGAAACAAAGGCAACCGCGGGGCCGCGCAGGAATTCAGGGCTGGGTGGAGAGGCTTTCGCCGAGTTATTGTTTAGAGCAAAGGGGTAGGAGGAAAAGGAGTAGGAGATAGCTCAGGAAACAGCCTGGAA
>JANHFX010017137.1:0-12391 GCA_027560015.1 Chloroceryle amazona
GGGCGGCCCCCGGGCAGCCGGCCCTGCCGCCTTTCCCCCGCAGCCCCCGGGCTGGCATCTGTCCGTGTTCCCGGGCGTTCCGGCCGCCCCTCAGCGCCCCGAACCCCCCCCGCCCTCCCCCAGCCTGCCGGGGCCCCCCGGCCGTGTGGGCACCGCCGCGCTGCTGGCCAGTGGCCCAGCGGGCCGGCTGACGCCCGGGCGGCCGCTCCGTGTCCGCGCTCGTCCCTCCCTCCCGGGGCGCGCCAACGTCCGCAGGCCGCGGGTGCGGGTTCCGAGCACAACCCTCCCGGCTCTGCCGCCTCGGAGCTGTCAGCGGCCCCCTCGTTACCCTGTCCTGTGCCCAGCCGCTGGAGAGCTTTGCCAGGGTGTCAGGAAACGTGCCACCCAGAACCGCTCTGTGCCGGCTGTTACGCTGCCCTGGCTGCTCGGCTGGGGCGTTCCGAACCCACCTTTTCCTTTTTTGCTTTTTCATTCTTCTGTGCTCTTGAAGAGAAAGTTAAAGACAAGGTTTGTGTGTTCCTGCACTTGGACTGTGCAGGGCTCTTGGACATTCCTGACTGTGGGAGGAGCTGGCTGAACGGAATCAGTAACAGGTAGTAGCTGTGGCAGCAGCTGGTCCAAGGAGTACTTCATGTACTGAGATGCCTTGGCTTGCCCACATGAGAATGGCTGAATTAAACTACTTTTTATTTTCTTGCCTCTTCTTGCAAAGCAGCTGCTGAAACCAACACACTCTGAAAGGGAAGAGCACAACTTCACAGCTAAACTCATGACGTTGATCCCTATAACAGGCAACTTACTACCAGGCTCAGCAAGAAGTCCTAAAGAATGGCTGGGAAAATAAACATCAGCTTTGTCGATGTGTTTTATATTGGAACACACATTCCTGAACGTGAAGTTATTACTTTGTGACGCAATTTCTTTTAATTCAGTCCACCGTGGAGTCAAAAACTCTTCTATGGTGATGATATTAAAAATATATTTTCCAAGTTGTGAGTCGAAATAGTTTAAGAAATAGTTAAGATAAAAGAGTTCTGTAGCCGTTGTGGACTGAGATTAATCTTACTGGTTTTATTACTGCTCTTGAAACCTATACGTGAGAGATTTCAAAACTTTTCCAACAGATGTTTGTCCGAAACACAATTGAATCATCCAAATGTGGTATTTGTTACCTGAATGTGATTTTAAAGTTATTTCCGAAAGAGTGTTCCATCTATGATTTAATTCCATTTTAGGAGGTGGTTTAGAGCTTACACTTCTAAAATGATGGGGTTGTCACTGATGGCTTCCGACAAACTAATGTTGGAAGTTTCTTTTTAATGAAGACAGCTGCAACCAAGAGCATGGGCTGTAGGCTGTGGCCCCTGAGGGTGCAAAGTAAGAAGGTGCAATGCAGTGTTTTTTCTGTTGTGATGTCTTCTCCCTCTTTGTAACTGTTTTCATCCAGATGCCTGTTTTGTACAAGCTGAGTGGAGCGATTGCCGTTGGTCATGCAGCCTACTGAGTGCTCGGCTGGTGTTGATTTTTTCACCCCACCTGCCCAGCTGGAAGGGTGGTTCCAGCAGAGGGAAGATTATTCAGGCTGTGCACTCTCTTAGCCATCCAAGTTCCCTGACTAAATCACGTGCTTACACCTTCCTTAGTGGCAAAGGGTCACAGGCACAGGAGTTAAAAGGTTCTAAGTCTTAATTCTGAGTCGTTATGAGTCACAGATTTGTGTTACTAGGAAAAATCCCGGTGTTACTACAGGGGGGAAAAAATACACAGGCATTTCGTAGCAGGCTCCAGTAGTAGTGAACTTTCCTAAAATTATGTATTTTACAGGAGAAGAAAAAATGCATCCACAGTAAATTTTCCTTGGAAGCTTTTTATGCAGCACTTAAACACTCAAGGCTGGGTGCCCTTCCTCCTCTTCAGTTACGCAGTTTGGATAAATTATAAGCAGTTATAGTTTTCTAATTAAACTTATATGCATCATAGGGCAGATGCATTGTAATATGAATAGACTATAAAGAATAAATGTTTTTGTTTAAACAATGGCATTGCCTAGAAAGCCATAGAGAAAGTTTATGAACAAAAAACCACCCTTGTATATAAGCGAACGGAATTGTGATCTCGCAGGCTGTGAGGTTGTCATTTTGCTGTGTTATGGTGGCTGTGGTCCCACAGCACCCATGTTTTCTGTGAGAAACATTTCTGCAGAGATGTGTCCTCCCCAAATCCATTGTAGTTCCAAGTGGTGCAATTCCTACGGTAGGATGTAAAAAGAAAAAAAGGTCATTTTATTTTGACTTTTTCCTCAAAAGGAAGCTTACTTTTTAATGCCTATCCTTGAAAGGAAAGAGAAAAAAAAAGAAACCAGAAAATTATTTATTAAGAATAAAGTTGCAAATTCAAGTGATTTATGCATTTGTTTCTCATGCACAATGAATAAGAGAACCAGCTCTGAAGTCTGTATGGATTCCCCGGTACTCACATTAGAAGGAAATCGAGTTAATCAACAGAAATTAGTCATCTTGAAGGTAAACATGTTGTGTGTTATGGACAACAGTAGCAATCCCAAGCTTAATTCTTTTTTTTTAAAGGCTGGATTTTTTTGTCACTGTCACTTTCCCAACAAACCCCCTCATCCCATGAGTTGGTTTTCTTACCAAAAGAGTAATTATCAGTTTTTGTGACAGCTCCACTTCAGATATCCCTTGGCACGTACAGGAAGAGTCTGATTCCAGTAATGCACCAACAGCTCCTAAGGGATAAGTAAGAGTGGGAGCAGCGTGATGGAAACTCAACCTGCAGCGTCGCACCGGGCACTTGCCCAGCTTGGGCAGAGCTGAGGTACCAAATGCTTCCCTGTTTCCAGAGCTGAGGACGCTGTAGGAACAGTGAGTGGGTGAGGTAGAACCTGCACCTGGGTATGTGCCTCCTTCTGTCCGTGCCATCCCTGTTGCATCCCGCTGAGCTGCGGAGACTCAGCGTTTTCTCTGGGTAGATGTGATGGTTTTGAGCCTTTTCTACCAGAAACTTGCTGGCTGTATTGGTGTGTGTTGCAGTTTTCTAGGCCAGCTGCAAAAGCTCTCTTTGAAAGGGACTTTTGCAGGTGGCCAAAGCCTGTATTATAGGTACTGGGGGAATTCACAGCTGAATTCCCCTTGGGCTGACCAGTTTGATGCTTTTTAGACCTAATTGTGTTTAAGGTGCCTCCATTCTAATATGGGCATATTTATTATTTGGAATATAAAGAAATTAATCTCATGGCTATAAAATTGGGAAATAACAACTAGAATTTTTACTTGTACCTAGCATACCCTTTCTTGGTTTTATTTGACAGCTTAAAAGAAGCAGGTACAAGCTGTTGCATTCCAATAACATTTATCTCAAGAGCGGTAATCAATGCTTGCTTTAGGTTGATCATGTTGTATAATACACAGGCCTAAAAGCATCTGAAATCTGTGAGCTGTCTTTGGCATTGTATTTCTCATTTCTCTTTTCTGTCTTTCCAATTTGCTAAGTTTGCTGGAAATTTCATATAAAGACATGAACAATTCATGCATGCAGAACATATTGACTGCTGTTTTTCACTAACATTCATTGACCTTTTAGGTCAATAAATTTTGAAGTTGACTTAAAAAGTCAATAAGCCTTATTTTAATTTAGATTAAGTTTTAGTCTGATTCAGCACTCTGCTTCCCTTTTTATAAATAATAATAAAGAAAACTTACAGCAATTTTTTATTAAAATGTATGTCAGCTAAGAACCCTTTCCTACAGGTCTGGTAATCCCTGGCTGGAGTGTAATTTTTTGCCGTATTCCCAATGCACCATTTGAAAGTGACATTCCAGCCTCCCAGTGCACAGTTGGTCCCTCTCAGCTGCTCCACCATCAATTGTAGAAAGTGATACAGATAATTAAACAAAAGTGTGTGAATTTCAGGAGCGAATGTTTTCCATCACATTGGAATTTCACCTTACATGAGCAAATTTGACTTAAATTACATTTCCATCTGACATTATTAATTCCAGCAAGGAAGCTTTGTGTAATATTAATTGCAGATACCAATTATATTATTTCATCTTTCCTTTCCATTGGAGCTTCAATGAAAATTCATCAAGTGAAGGACATGATTATCATAATAATTTTTAAAATTAACTTAAACTTTTTTTACCACCTAGACACAAAAAACTGGGCATCACGCACGTGAGAACGGACTTGTCAAAGTTTTGTGCACAAGACATCCATCAATAAAAAGGAAGGGAGCATTTCCTCGATGGCAGTTGGGGTTTACTGCCATGGATGCTTTCCTTTGATGAAAGTAATTTGGCAGACAGGTTCTTAGAGAAACCAGTGCAATGATACTAACTGAAATTTTTTTCTGCTTTTTCAGTCTTAGTTCTTTCAAATGACATTGCTGCAGCTGAAGAGCCACGCTGAAGTCGTGTTAAGTAGCTGTATTTGGAGCTTACAGAATTTTGACCGTGCAGTATGGCCAGCTAGCACCAGGTCATCTCAACTTCATTTCATATAACTGACAAAAATAACCTTACTGGTTTTCAGTGGGAAAATACCAAATGGTATTTTACATTTCATCAATAAAATACTTGGGGGGAAATAAAAGTTCACTGTGAGGAAATATATCAATCTAAGCAGCTGACAGCTGGCAGACTCAATATTAAGACTGGAACTTCAACAACCCCTAAATCCAGGTATCATCTACCACATTTGGAGGACTAATTTGATAATATAATAAAGGAAATAAGGAAGGTGTCTTTGAGGAAAGGTCTGTAGTGAATGTAGAGCCACCAGTCTGCTCTGATCTCAAGGGATAATGTCTGATTTTAGCTTCAGCACTCTGGATCTGGGATGCACAGTGACTGAGGTTGTAGAGGGAATCCTCTTCATTTGGAATGAAATCCAGTGTACATTTGTCTTCTCATTTAGCTCTGACAGCTAATTCCTTGTCCTGTTCATGTAACCCTAGGTATTTCTTTTTAGGATTTGGAAGTAAGGACTGAAAAATGATGTTGCACATGTAACAGCTCTGTAAGCACTTCTGCCTCTCCATCCGTGGCTGCCGTGCTGTTGTGGTGAAACTGGAAATGACCAAAATCATCAGTATATTTCTGTGTATAGTATCATTCTGTGTAGGCCATGAAACTGCTGTCATGTCACTTGCCTATTCATGGCAATACCTACATGCAGTGTCAGAGTATCTGCACCTTTGCTTTGAGCTGCCCCCCCATTGCTTTGTATTGTATTTGTGTAATGTATGGGCACAGTCTTTTTTCACCATTCATCAATTTCCTTTCACAGCTTCCTTTTTGAGTGTCTCTGGTTGGCTAGTTGTTCTTTGTTTGATGTAGTTCCTCTTCACTTTCTGTTCAAAACTGCATGATAACTAGAACTAAGAAACAATCTTCAGAGGGAATCCATGTTATGATGGGAAATGTTACAGATTTTATTCTCTCTTCCAGGCATTGATTTTAAAGTAAAGCCAGTAACAGTTAATGATACAAGAGTGAAACTTCAAATATGGTAAGTTGTAATTTATATCACAAATGAGAACCAAATAAAGTACATTACAGCATGAAACATCTCATCTGCCTTTAATTGTGTGTCTTTCGAGAGTGCACTTGCTCCTACTAGGTCATTTTAAAACTTGAATTTGGCCTGGGGGAGCACAGTTTTTTGCAGCAACTACTGTAAGTTAAAAAGAGCATTGTCACTAGGTTGCTTTACCAGCCAGACTTGCAGCATACAAAGAATGCAGATCTATGATCTCTATACTTAATATATTTAATAGTGTAGCTACTTGGAGGGAGGTGACAAAACATTCCTGTATTTTATGGCTTTTTCCCAAAACCTAGCTTCCATCGAAAGCAGTTGATTGCCTGTGTCCTGGTTTCCAAAGGGCTTGTCAGATATGGGATGTCACCTGACTCCTGCAGTGCTTGTACACCAGATCTTTTTTATCACCTGATTTGTACTGATCTTAATGATTATGTTTTAAAAAGAAATGGTGGGCTTGAAGCTGCACTCAGACTTAACCACTGGTTTAGTCTCCCCTAGTAGGGCTTTATTATCCAGAATAAATTTCCAGTGTATTTCTTTTGTTACTGTATCTGGCACCCAGATTTTCTCTCATCCTTTTCCTGTTCCTTTCATGTTAGGGTATACCATTCAAAATTTGAACAGTACTCCTTAAAATAAAATGTGGGTTTTTTTCTTTCATGGGGGTTCTGCAGTTGGATCATCTTTTAGTTTTGTGTGTATGATTTCTTAAAATTTCTTTCAGGGACACTGCTGGTCAGGAACGATTCCATACACTTAGCACTAGCTATTTTCGTGGTGCCCAAGGCTTTGTTCTTGTATATGACATCACAAATCTGGACAGTTTTCAAAGTACAACAAGCTGGATGAAAGACATCCATGAGGTAAATACATCTAACAGTGGTTCATCTCTTAATGAAGGCAGTTAATGAGTTACTGCAATTAATGTTTTAAATGAGTGCATGAGTTTTATTCTTGTTCCTTGAGCTGTATTGTTTCTAACCAGGATTTCTTCCGTTTAAGTCAGCACACAGTATGATAGTAGGATTGCTGTTATCTGTGGCTGGAATACAATGTGGATTATCCAGGACAAGCTCATGGTGATGCAGGAGTGTTTTCTAAAGTAGTTTTAGGACGTAGCTTCCAGTCTGGTTTTGTGCATGCTGAGTTACGCTGTTTTTTTTTCTCACTGGTGTGGCTACACACAAGCCAGTCTCCACGAGCTCGTCCCAGGATTTTAATTGGCTTCCATGTCAAAATTCCATATCAGAGGCAATGATTTCTCTTTCCTAGTTTCATTACTTTAATGTAGTTACCTCATCCCAAGAATCAAAAAAAATCAAATTAAACATCCAGTTTGTCCTTGCTGGTTATTCCCTTTGAAAGGATGGTTTCAAGAGGGAGGACCTGGGGGAGGAAAAGGAGAATCCCTTTTAGGTGTCAGTGAGCTGTCAGTCAGCTCAGCTGCTTGTAGTACTGCAGCCAGAAACACTTTTCATGTGACAGAGGAAGTGACAGCACGTGGCTGCCAGATGAAGAGCGTGTTCCCACCTCTCTAATGCTCCTGAATGTTGGCTCTCGCTGTGCTGCTTCTGGAGCTTATCAGAGCTCTCTGATGTTCACTCTGACTTTCTAACATGGTAAAAAACTAACCCAGCAAAACCAGATGGATAATTTTCTGCTTCGTTGGCAAGTTTAAGAGGTTCATAGAAAGGTCTGTTATTGGAGTTGGCACAAGGTAAACAGGTAGGAGCAGGAAGGGCAGGAGAAGAATGTGTGGAAACAATATGAGGGAGGAACCAGTTGGCAGGCCCTTGAGACATCAAGTCATTTAGCTGCCTGTAACCCTTGTAGCCTGAGTCTTGATTGCTAGGCCTTTCTTGATGTGTCGTCTGTTAGGTAGAGGCAGATCAGTTTTAGAACAGAATAGTTCACCTGGAAGGGACCTACAGCGATCACCCAGTCCAACTGCCTGACCAAAGGACATTGTCAAGGGCATTGTCCAAACACCTCTTCAACACTGACAGGCTTGGGGCATTGACCACCCCTCTAGGGAGCCTGTTCCAGGGTTTGACCATCCTCCTCATAAAGAAATGCTTCCTAATGTCCAGTCTGAACATCCTCTGGTGCAGCTTTGAACTGTTCTCAGGCATCCTGTCACTGGATCCCAGGGAGAAGAGCTCAGCACCTCCCTCCGCTTCCCCTCCTCGGGAAGCTGTAGAGAGCAATGAGGTTGCCCTCAGCATTAACGTTGAAGTTTGTAGATAGCATGTTTGTGTAAGATATCATGCTTGTGTAAGAATCCAAGCAGGACAGCACTCTTTGCTGATTAAATCACATAAATATTCAGGCAGCTTTTGTAATACTCCATGGATTGTTTGGAATATGACATGATGGATGGGAGAGTTCACCTTAGGAAAGTGAGCTGAAAATAAAACCATCCAACACATCCTTTTCTCTTTTCAAAGCTTCAGTATACAGATGAATTAATGAGCTACACATAGTCATATATCCAATAATATATAGAGAGAATATCCTACGCTGTTGGTGAAACATAACATTACCTCAGTATTACAGACGTGACTGTGGTCCCCTGCTCTGTCATTATTCTTGACCTTAGAGCCATCTGAAAAAAATCTTAGTGGCAACAGAGCCTGACTTCAGTGACATGTTACGAGGGAGATTTGATGATACAATATTCTTACTGGCTTGTCTGCACATGCTTCAAGCTAACAAATGTCTTATTACTTACTACTGGAGAAGAATGTGTGCCCTTCTGTCAGGCAAACCAACAGTCAGCTACATGGGCCACTGCTGGTACAATTTTATGATTAGCTAAGATTTCAGGACACGGTATGATAGGAGATTTGCTGTTGTCTGAAACTGAAAATGTATATTATCCATATATATCCATTTTTTAAATACATCTGTATATGCACATATCTGTGTGTGTAAACTTATATAAAAAATGCTGATCTCTCTTTACACTGCCCCCAAAGGGGTCCTTTTATCCTGTCACCTGTAATTATAGCATCAGGATGGTTGATTGAGTTGGATATAATGCACAAACATAGACACAAAAAAATATCAGGTCCATGTGGGTGGGGTCATGGGAAGGGTGGGACCAGCTCCTGTAGCCACCATCCAGGTTTAGAGCTGCTTAAGTCAGTGAGGAAATCACACCTGCCGAGCCTGCTTTCTGTTTGTGACACTTAAAAGCCTTTGTGTCAGTATACTCGTGGTATTAATATGTAGAATGCTTAATCTTAACCCCTGAAGGTGCTTTGTTAGTTTCAAAAAATAGAAAAAACCCCACCCCAATTTAAAACAACTTCGTGGAATGTAAATTGCTTGATTGATTGTACCAGTCTCAGAATTAGCAATTAGTGAGTGTTGCAATAGAGCTAGATAATAATAAAAAATTTCATTTAGTCCTAGTGGGATATCAATTTCTGAAGTGTCTTGGTGAAAATATATGGGGCCATTCATTGCAAAAGAAGTGTTTTTAAGCAATAACTGTTAGAACACGGGACATTTCATGAAAATTAATTACTCAGTGGAGGTTGGTGACATTCCCTGCATTTGCTTTGGGCTGTGGATGAGCAGCAGTATTTAATTCCCCACAAAAGCTCACTATCAAAGTGGCTGTTGCTACAGCACCCTTTAAAATATGTAAGCGTGGAAAAGTTAAATAAATTTTAAAAAAGGGAGCAGATGGAGGTGTCACTGAACTCCAGACAAATAGGTGTAATGTAAAGCTTGCACCTGACCCAATCAAACAGGAGTTTTGGAGACAATTCAATTCTTCCATTACCCGCTCATTTTTTAATTCTTTGTACACGGAGATTTTAAATAGAAAGCTTTTAAAAATCTGTTCAGAGTGCTAAGCCATTTGAACAGCAGTTGAAAATAACAATCTAAGCAGTTTAGCATTCCTAAAAACTCCATTGATTTTACAAAAACTATCCGGTCAGTGCTATTGCAGTCAGATTACCAGCAGTATTCTCAATGGATTTCAATTATTTTATATACACAGCAACTTTCTTATTAAAAATGAATTACTGTTCAAAGAAGTTTGAGACATAAATATTCTGTCATATCTGTATTGTCATAATATTTGTATTCAGAACCAGGGGAAACTAAATAACGTGACTGTACTTAAAAAAGCTTACTAGCAAAATATACTTGCAGATTAATATCTTAGGACACTGTTGGCAAATCTGATACAGTTATATTGGATTTCTGATGCGCTCATTAGCAGGAAAATTACTTGAGAACCTGAAATCATTCTTTATTTGTAGGATTGCGGGTGGTGTCCAGTTGAAGGTGCACCTCTTAAGGTGCTTTAGGCTGTTGCATGCAGCTCTTCTGAAAGACTGCTTCTCTTTGGCCTTTAAAAATCAAACACCAGTAACCGTGTGCTGCATCCATTTGCAGAAAGCAGTTCTTTCCAGGATGGTTTGAACAAGACTCCAACTAGCATAGTGGGCAAAATGTTCACCACAAAAGAGTGGTGAAATGCTCAAATAGGTGGCCAGAAAGGATCTGGAGATATTTAAAACTCAGTTCAACAGAGTCTTGATCAACCTGACCTGACTCTGAAGTTGGCTCTTCTTTGAGCAGAGGGTTAGACCAGATAACTACCAGAAGTACTTGCCAACTCCAGTCACTCTGTGGGTCACACATAGCATCTGGGTCTCCAGAAACTTTTGACATAGATGGTAGGCCCTGGTTTTCTTTTAAATACATTGGAGTGTTTTTCTGTTGTGCTGGTCTCCTGGTGTGGCATGAGGATGGCATTATCAGTTTGTAACAGTTAGCTGCTGGAAATTCTCTGCTAGCATGGAATTTCTGCATGGGAGAGATAAATTAATTTTCTCATGCAGTCTTGGTGACATAATTAAGTGTTCTTGGAATATATTTCCTTTCTATTTATGCCATCTGAAAGAAGTGACTCCTCAGTCAGGATACGAAATGTGTTGGTTTTCTGCCATTTTTTCACAGTGCCCTCCTCTGGATTTGTGCATGAGATGCATCTGACAGTTGGGAACCTGGGCTGTTGTTCGGTGCTCTGCAGCACAGTTAATAAAAGTACCACAGCAAAATGCTTTACAAATGTAAATTAGTTCTACTTCAAACTCTTCTGAGTTTTTCTTCGTTAGATGGGAAAGCTTGGTGCTAAAAGGATCTCCAGAGGTCCCTTCCAACCCCTTCCATTCTGTGATGGGTTTGTTGTTATGACTGACTGGAGATGAAAATTCTTGTTCTTACCACTCTGCTAGATTGGTTCATCTCTAGACTAGGTTGAGGATAAATTGATTTACATCTAATTGATTTCTGTGTAATCAAGTCTTAAGTTTGCTAATGGACAAATTCGGTCAGTTCTACACTTCCACTGAAGTCCTGGGAACTAGGTGTTTGTAACTGAGGGCATCATGTGGCACTTAGAAAAATATATGGAAAGAGACATTTGTATAGAAATCATAATATAAACACTGCCCATGTGATGCTATCAAAAGGATTGTGGGGAGAGCATATTCCTAACAAATTATTCTTTGCTAATGAAAAGGATCAGTTTCTAGTCTCATTGTCTGGTGAGAAGAAACTTTCTCAACTTTACAGCCTTCCTCAGCTCTGCCACCTTCTTGCTGTGTGACCATGCATGTTTCTGTCTCATCTTCAGAGCTGAAAAATTACATGGATGCTACCTTTCCTTCTCAAATACAAACTAAGCATTGCCATACTCTATTTATCAGATCTGGGTTCTTGATTTCATTGTTTCATCATCAAAATAATGCAGCCTTGCACAGCTATGCCCCAGAAATGTGGTGGAGGGACAACCTGGTGGTGCTGTAAGATCCATCACGGATAGATAGCTGTGTACAAGGAGTCTGGATGAGCACCCGGATAATCACGGTCAGTTTGCCGCAGGGGAGGCTGAGGCCAGCCTTTCACAGGCCTTTAAGAGATGGTTTCTTCCAACAACCTGTAAGTTCTCTTTTCAGTAAAGGCATCTGTGCTACTTTTGATACTCACATGAATGCACAGCACTTCAGTGAAATAGTTTCCCTGCAGAATGAGACCTCTGATTGGAAAAAAACCAAACCAAACAAACCACTAAAAAACCATAACAAACCCACAAATTACATACAAAAGGGATAAGCAGCGTATTTTCCCTTTGTCATTTCTGATTTGTGCTAATAGCCAGACAGTCAGGGGGTGAGCTGGCTGTTCCCTGGTTGGGTGCACGGGCCAGGGGCAAGGGGAGCAGTAGGGTGGGTGGTTAGTGAAGGGCATGGACAGATGGCTCCCATCGCAGCAGGCTGCTGAAGGGCACCATGGCACCATGGTCTGAGAGGCCAGCGTGCAGAGTCCAGTCCCTGGCACTGCTGCGCTTGGGGCTCTGGTGCTGCTCCCTCCCGTGGTCACCGCTCACAGCAGCCTGGTTCCTGCGGACACCAGCTCCAGCTGCCAGGGAATCCAGTGGGGGGAAAAAACTTTTCATCAGAGCCTGATGACTACAAGCTCTGCCAGATGCTTCAGCAAATTTGATCAGTCTCAGTAAATCTCTTGGCTTCAATTTTTGGAGAGAAATACAGTGCTGATATTTCCTTTTTCAAAGTTTTTTAAAAAATGGGCTAGATTTTCTCCAATTTCAGCTTATTTTTATTTCACATTGCAGTAAAATGTGAACTTTGAAATGCTAACACCAGAACTGAAGAGAATGAACCAAAAATGTGGATTTAGTTTGGAGAAAGCAAAGCAAAACACTCCTTTCTTTCTTTCTTTCTTTCTTTCTTTCTTTCTTTCTTTCTTTCTTTCTTTCTTTCTTTCTTTCTTTCTTTCT
>JANHFX010017138.1:1951-19038 GCA_027560015.1 Chloroceryle amazona
GCCCAGGTTGCCCAGAGAGGTGGTGGCTGCCCCATCCCTGGCACCATTGCAGGTGAGGTTGGCCGGGGCTCTGAGCACCCTGCTCTAGCTGCAGATGTCCCTGCTCCCTGCAGGGGGGGGTTGCACTAAATGACTTTTAAAGGTCCTTTCCAACCCAAATTCTATGATTCTATATTGCAGGGGAGAAAAGTAAATAATGTCTACAATATTCCATATAGTGGCTGGTGTTCCAGCTTCCCCCTCTGTCCCTGCAACTCATGGCAGAACATGGTGAATGAGCTGAGGTTAGTCTTTGTTAGCGCTCTTTTGTCCACGGTCGCGGTGCTGAGGACGGTGGAGATGGTCACTGTCACCCAAGACCGGTCAGGGCTCTGGGCTGTTATATTCTTCATACAGAGATGGGCGAAGAGTCATCAAGTCCCAGCACTCAACACGTGGACTCAGATCAAAACAGATCAGGTGTGGTCATATCTGCACTCTCTGACGGCTTCTTAAAGCGGGTTGTGGCTTCCAAGAGTGAACTGAGTTTTGACAAATGCTATTCCTCTAGTGGGGCCATTGGTCTTATGATTTTTTAAGTCATTTAGGGTTTCTAGTCACGTGGTTGTTTATTGTGTAGAGAAGTATCACTCCAGACTATTCCTTCTTTTTTTCCCGTCGTGCTGTCTCCTCCTCACTCTCTTTCCCCGGGCCAGCCCCCAGCAGGAAGCCTTACTGGCTGCCTTTCTTGCAGAACCGGCTCTATCAGTCCATTCAGAGAGCCGATGACATCCTTGACCTGAAGTTCTGCATGGATGGAGTTCAAACAGCCCTGCGGAATGAGGATTACGAACAAGCAGCAGCTCACATCCATCGCTATCTGTCTCTGGACAAGTCTGTGATTGAGCTCAGTCGTCAGGGCAAGGAAGGCGAGTACTGTGCGTGAGGAGAAGCTGAGAAGCCACCTTGCCAGTAGAAAACTAGAGGCTGCATGATTTCCCACAGCATATAGACAGAGCAGAAGGTGTAATGGTAGCCCAAGGTCCTAGTATGCTATAGAGTAACACAGAGATTCATATCTTTGAAGCCTTATTAGGTTTGAATTACCATGAATTGAAATGAGAGTTTCTGGGACACAGGTGCGATAGTATTTCAGGAGCTAACTGGGTGAAGGACAAAACATTCGGGACAAAAGAAGTGGGGGAGGAGGCTCTGTCAGGAACTGTTGTGGTGTTATGGTGTGCTACCAAGCAGAGCAACTGGAAATGAAGGAGGAAATTGCCTAATCTCTAAAAGAAATGTCCTGGTTTGATGTGTTCTCATCATCCATGCGAGACCACAACATTAGCTGTGTGTGTGTCTCACACGTACCTGTCTTTCTTTGCCTTAAGGGAATTCCAGTGTGTCTTCTGCCTTCCCACCTCAGGGCTGTGCAGTGTTGGCCTCTCTCCTGGGGAAAAAAAAAAAAGTAGCCCTTGATACAAAACTAACATTGTGCTGTCGCTTTTCCCTTTCTTTTCTGTCCTGAGCAGGGGGTATAATTGATGCCAACCTGAAGCTCCTGCAGGAAGCAGAGCAGCGCCTGAAGACGATTGTCACAGAGAAGTTTGACACAGCTATGAAGCAGGGAGACCTGCCCCACGTGGAACGGTTCTTCAAGATCTTTCCTCTGCTGGGCTTACACGAAGAGGGGCTGAGCAAGTTCTCAGAGTACCTCTGCAAGCAGGTAACAGGTTCTGTGAGACGTACTGTGAGCTGTCAGGTCTTGTGGGGGAAAGCAAAACCCAGTCTGTGTCAAGAGATAGTGTGGAAGGAGATCTTGGCTCTGGTTTGTTAACATTAAAAACCAGCATCAGCCTTAGTTCATCTCTCTCTTTGCATTTTGCATCCTGGGATGGGCTTCCTGGAGCCTGAATACAGATCCCGCTGGCTGGCTGGCTTCTCCTTCTTGGTCTTGCTCTTTGTCCTTGCTTAAAGCTTAAATGAGGGAGCCTGGAAAGAGAAGAACAAACTTCTGCCTCTCCTTGATCCTTGAATTTTCTGCAAGAGGGGACAAGATCTCTGTTCAAAGGGGGCACAACAGCCATAGCTCTTGCCGTGGGAAGGCCTGCAAAAGCTCTTTAGGGCAAGGGACACCTTATGGGATGAAGAATATCTTTGAGTGTCACCAGCTGACAGCTCGTGTTGTCATGCAGGTGGCCAACAAAGCAGAGGAGAACCTGCAGCTGGTGATGGGGACAGACATGAGTGACCGTCGAGCTGCTGTCATCTTTGCAGACACCCTGACACTCCTCTTTGAAGGTAACTTCCTTTCCTCTTTGGTGATGGGTTGAAAACAGCCTGTGATGAACATTTATGTGCTTCTAATTTTAGCTCCAGGAGATCACCAAAGGCCTCCTTCCCATTTAAGCTATGGGAGAGTTGTGCTAGGTTGACAGGGACACAACTTTTCCCCAGTCAGGAGAGGGCATTACAATAAGCAAACTTCCCTGCAGTGTGCGTGGGCACAAAGTGGATTTGCAAAGGATTTGTTGGCTTCCTTCAGGAATCGGGCTCTTCCTCTTCTCTGCATCCTCAAAACAAATGGGTATTCCTTGAAGGCTTCTTCAGCCATGCAGCTCTCCAGAGAAACAACTCGGATCATTAAGACTGAGCAGCTGTTGATGCCTCCAGGCCTGGCTCTTCAAGGACCACAGCAGCTTGAAAGAAGAGAGGGAAGGGAGAGGAGAGAATCAGAACGTTCAGTGGGAATGTCGCCAAAGACAGTAATTGAGATCCCAGGGTGATTAACCATCTTCTCTAATAAGGCTGCTGTAATTCTAGGCTGTATCACTGCCAAGTCACTCTCCCAGCCTGGCACCCTTGCTGCTATTGAAGGGCCTTAGATCCACTGAGACTTTCTTGGCAGTAGCATCAAAACGGGAGGAGCATTACTGACTCTGGAGAGTAGAGAGCTTGCAAGAGGACGAGGTTTTTCTCCAAGGAACCCTTCCTCTCTTGGGCATCTGTGTGACAGATGAGAGCAGAGCTTTCCCTATGCTGATTTTCCCGGCACTGCTCTTCTGCTGTAACCTGGCAGGTGCTGGAAGCTGTCGCTGGGTTTTGATGGCATTTATGCCCCCTGCCAGGTTTAGCTTGTGAGACTTTCTCCTGTGGAAGCTTCATACCTCCAGTCTTGCTGAGTAGGAGGGCAGCTGACACATATTGTGTGGTCATGGTGGAGGAGAGATGGCTTCTACTCCAGGAGATTTGCACTGCAGCCTTCCAATAAACAGCAGAGAGGATGGGAGGTGTCGTAAGCAGAGAGAAGGTGCCATGGAACGAGGGGTGGTAGTGACAGGTCTTCAGCAAGGCACTAGAGAGTGGCTGGACAATCTAAACCGTTCATGTGGGGAGTGAATGATCCCTTGTTAGGTCCTTTCTGTGGACTTGTGTAGCTCTGCTCTGGATCCAGGCTGGATGGGAAATCTTCATGAGCCTCTTCTTTTGCTTTCCCTCTCCCTGCAGGGATTGCTTGCGTTGTGGAGACCCACCAGCCCATTGTGGAGACCTACTATGGGCCAGGGAGGCTGTACACCCTCATCAAGCACCTCCAAGTGGAGTGCGACCGGCAGGTGGAGAAGGTGGTGGACAAGTTCATCAAAGAGAGGGACTATCACAGACAGGTGAGAGGGGTCTGATGCTGCCTGACGCAGCCAACTGCGGCCTCCATCCGGCTCCACAGGGCTCCGACAGCCATGGAGGTGGCAACGTTTGACCTTCTGTAGGGGTGTAGTCGAGAGAAACTTTGCCTTACTCCATGTTTGTGCTGATCACCAAAGCCTTTGATGACTCTCCCTTTTTTTTTTTTTTTGTGATTGCAGTTCCAGCAAGTTCAGAACAGCATGATGAGAAGTTCTTCTGCAGAGAAGATTGAACCAAGGTACAAACACAACCTCATTTTGCTCTCTGACCTTTCACTCTCAAGCTGTTATTAACGCTACTTAGCATTTAGATAACTCCGCCCGCCTTCCAGAAGCTTTGTGGCTACTAAAGCATCAAGTCCAATTGTTGGTGCCCTTCACTGATCGTTTATAAAAGCAGCTTATGTGCTGGTGCTTTGTTTTGTTTACTCATTACTTTTAAGCCTTGGTCCTGAATGTTGCTGGAGGGCTGGTGGTATCACTGCACACCAAGGACTGAGACTTTCACTGCCTGTACCCAGAATCTTTTGCTAGTCAGAGTACAGTCCTGGGAGCCCACAAAATGGAGCAGCTCCCTGGGCAGATAATTTGTGACAGAATCAGAATATCTTTGGGTCTTACTGATTCTGTTTAGCTGTTGCAGCAGCTCTGTAACATCGGTTTCTTACTAATGAACTGAAGTGCTTTCAATCTCCTTCCTTTTCTTCACGTGGCCCTTGAGTAGGCCATTTGAAAGTGCACCCAGCCCTTCTGGCATCGCATGACTTCTAAACGTGCCATAGAAGGAAACTTCCTCAAGGGAGATCTATCTGTGAGCCTGCTGGACTAATTATTTCAGTGCTAATACAAAGATCCACTTACTGTTTGGTCTGAGTAACTGTCCAACCATCCCAGATTTTCATCGCTTCTGCTTTTTCATCTGTGAAATAGCCATAAAGGTTCCTTGTCCCACTCGTGTGCGGCGAGGCTTTGAACGGGATTTGTAACGTTCTTTTGTGCACACCGATAAAAAGCTGCTGATGTGACGGTCTCTTTGACAGTCATCTCTGATCTGAACATTGTGTTCTGCATCGTTGTGCTTTTTTTCTGGTCTCATGGTTCATGAGCTGTTGAGCTTAAACAGATTCTTCATCGTTTTCAGAGAAATGCGTGAAGCCGTGCCTAAAAGCACAGATGTGCAGATGGCAGGAGCAGGCATTTCTACACAGGTTTCACAGAATCACAGCAAAATTGAGGTTGGAAAGGACTGCTCAAGGTCTCTAGTCCAACCTCCCACTCAAAACAGGGCTAATTTTGAAGTTACATCAGGTTGCTTAGAGTCTCGCAGTCCTTCCTGCTGTCATTTTAATGAAGTTGTTCTCACGTGCATGAGGAAAACAGAAGCTTCTCTGTAAGGACATTTTTCCTTGTGTTTGGTTGTTACGTGCGTTCTCTGCACATGCCAGTGATTCTGCTGAGCTTTGCCACTCAGCAGCACGGATGGAAAGGGGCAGAACTGATCTCATAGTAAGAGAAGAGAGAACACACCATTTAACCAAGTTAAACTGGCGCCTCTCCTTTTGAAGCCTTGCTGCCCTGACTCTTGCGATGCTCCTTCCAGGGAACTCGACCCTATTTTAACAGAAGTCACTCTGATGAACGCCCGCAGTGAGCTCTACCTGAGGTTCATCAAGAGACGAATAATATCTGATTTTGAGGTGGGAGACTCCATGGCCTCAGAGGAGGTGAAGCAAGGTAACACCTTGAATATCTTGAACACCAAAACTGCTTCCTGCAGCCAGAAGCGGAGATAGTCTGAGTTAGTGTCAAAGCAGAGTGACACAGGATCAGCAAACACACTTTGTGAGCACTCTGTGGAAGAGGATTGTGTAGCCTGGCCTCCCCAAACGGGTTTTCAGCACTGGTTGTTCCCTCTAACAGGGAAACCAACATTAGGAATGACTGCAGAGCTTAGACAAGGTGCCCAAAGAGATGGAGGCCACTGTGGTCACTGCAGGCACAGATTCTGTAGATGGAGGCCACAGGAAAGAGGATCAGGGTTTTGGTACTCCAGGGAGCTCTGGAAATCACTTATGTCACCTGCAAAAGTCAGCTCAGCAATTTTACCTCCACAGTTGAGGCCTGTGATTTATTCCAGGTCAGGCCTTGCAGGTGGGTGTCCGTTGGGTGCCCAAGGGGACAGGCAGCAAGGGGATGAGATGGAACTGCTTTCTGGCACTTGGTCCCTGCTGATGGATCTCTTCCGTGTTATACAGAACATCAAAAATACCTGGACAAGCTCCTCAACAACTGTCTGCTGAGTCGCACAATGCAAGAACTCATTGGCTACTATATCACCATGGAGGAATACTTCATGAGGGAGACAGTCAACAAGGTAGGGTTCAAACTGCAGCATGTGATAGCCTGAGCTCTCTGCCAACAGCTGAGACCTCTGCGTGTGCTCCACAGTCCTCTGCTGAGCATCCCTAGGTAGGGAGATGAGTACATGGCAGGTCTGCTGTTGTTGGGAAGGTCTTTTGTTACCCTTAGCCTTGAAAAGCAAGTGTGAAGTTTAACTCCAAATATAGAATTATTTTGGTTGAAAAAGATCTTTAAGATCCTCAAGTCCAATCGTTACCCCAGTACTGCCAGGGCACCACTAACCTGTGTCCCTCAGCACCACATCTCCACAGCTTTGAAACCCTTCCAGGGATCATGGGGACTCCACCACTGCCCTGGGCAGCCTGGGACAGCCACTGACAACCCTTGTGGGGAAGAAATTGTTCCTCAGGTCCAACCTAAACCTCCCCTGGTGCAGCTTGAGGCTGTTTCCTCTTGTCCTGTCACTTGTTCCTTGAGAGAAGAGACCAACCCCACCTGGCTCCAACCTTCTCCTGTCAGGGAGTTGTCAAGAGCCAGAGGATCTCCCCTCAGCCTCCTTTTCTCCAGGCTCAACAACCTCAGGTCCCTCAGCCATTCCTCGTCAGACTTGTGCTCTAGACCCTTCCCCAGCTCTGTTGCCCTTCTGTGGACACACTCCAGCATGCCCCTGAGTGTCTTCCAGAGTCACATCTTCTAGGTCTATGGGCTACTGAGAACTAGGATGAGTGTTTCCAGCCCACATGTGGTACAATTTAGCTCAGGGTGAAAGGGCCAGGCTGGCAGTTCAGTCTCAGAGCACTGCTCTGAGAGGGCACCTTCCCTCACTGAGCTCAGGGCACTGAGACAGCTTTCTTTTCAGGCTGTTGCCATGGACAGCTACGAGAAGGGCCAGCTCACCTCCAGCATGGTGGATGACGTGTTTTATATAGTGAAGAAGTGCATTGGGCGTGCTCTGTCCAGCTCCAGCATAGACTGTCTCTGTGCCATGATCAACCACTCCACCACCGAGCTGGAGTCCGACTTCAGGTAAAGAAAATCCACCCGGTTCATTGTAACCTACCTCATGTTCTGCAAACAGTGGTTGCTGCCAGGTGGTCTTCCTTGTGTTCTTCACCTTTGAACCTCTGGTTTATTGTCTCCATAGAAGATGTGTGTCTGAAGCAGCATTGGGTGTGGTGTGGGAAGCTGGAGCTGGGCACACTTTTCTCACAGGAGTGGTGGTCACCTGTAGGACAAACAGAAAAAGGAACCTCGTGGTCCAAAATCCCTACGACCGAGTCACCACCCTCTTGATGGTGCATGGTCACCCTTAACTGTTCTCTGGGCTGCTTCTGAGATTGCTTAGTAACTGGAATTTAGGGTGAGCCTACAGAAATTACCCTGCTCATGTTCATCCCAGGGTGGGAGATGGAAGCTGTGACTGAAAACAGCAGACAGCTGCAGGCAGGATTTTGGGGAGAGCTCAGAAACTGGATGGTTGTGTTCTTCTCTCAGCCTTGTGTCCTTTAGATGCTGTCAGGAGATTTTTGCTAGCCCTTTTTTGTCCCTGTGAAGTTCCAATCATCTTGTTGAGGTCATAGCTTGGCTGGAGTGCTGTCCCCTGTCACAGAGAGCAGCTCTGCCATGGCTTGCAGCATTTGCTCTAAGTTCTGCTATGTTCTTGTCCCACAGAGAGGTTCTGTACAACAAGCTGAAGCAGGGCTTTCCAGCCACGACCTTCCAGGACTTCCAGAGAGGGGTGACCAGTGCCGTGAACATCATGCACAGCAGCCTACAGCAGGGCAAGTTTGATACCAAAGGCATCGAAAGCACCGATGAGGCCAAGCAGTCATTTCTGGTGGGTTAGGTGGTTGTTCTGGTGTAGAATGAGTTGGAGTGAGGAGAAAAACAATGGAGAGCTCTTGGGAACAGGATTGGTGTGATTATCACATGTGCAGAGAACCCAAAACCATATTCAAATGTAATGAGTGGCCTGACCTGGGACATCCAGTAAATGATTCTGTCTCACCTCATATCTATAGGCTCCTGCAGCAGGCCTGTGGCTGCCTCTGAGGCTGCTGTGAGACAATTGCCTCCAGGCTGGGGAAAGAGTCTGGGTTCTTTTGAGGTGTCCATCAATCCTGTTCTTCGTAGGCTCTGCACAAAGGTGGTGGGAGACCATCTCATTCACACCTTCCTCTGGATGAAAATGTTTCCTGGCCCAAAGTCAGCAGCTCCTTCATTCTTGCTTTATCAGATCAGAGTTTCCATTAGAGCCACGCTGTCTGCTCTGATTGGCCTGCAAGATCCCCCTGTTGCCTTCTCCCAACAGCAGTGCTGCCACTCTGCACGCTTGAGCAGGCCAGAATGTGACAGTGAGCATTAGAGACCCCTTGGAGAGCATTTGAAGGGCTGTTGCTCCCATCTTATGCAGCATAATGTGTCCTTCCACATGGAAGACCTTTGACTGTGGAAAAGACCACACTGGGATGGCAACTCTGGATCTGCTTTCTCCTCTCTGCCAGCCCTGTGGGGCAGAGACTCTGAGAGCACTGGAGAAGGGCTGGCTCACCCTGACTTGTCTCCCTCTCCATGAATCGCTGTGAACACCCAGCACTGAAGAGGCTCCTTGGGACTTTCACTGTACAAAGGGAGCAGGAGGGACCAAACTCTTCCATTTCATTAAATTTTTGGTTACAGGTTTCTGCATTTCCTGAAGCAAAGCACTTAAAATGTCAGTTCTCCCACTGGAATTCCTCATTCACCTGTCAGCTCGCCTCATTTCCTTGTCTGCACAAAGGCCAGCCTTGCTCTGACATTTTGTTCAGCTTCAGCAGGTAGAGAACAGTCTGTTCCTTGAAGAGCAGACGCTTGTCTGGCAGGAGGGTGCCAATTCCTCCTGCCTAGGTATGAACACCTTCCTGCCTCCCCTGCTTCTTTGGACACGGCTGATTAACCATCACCTCCAGCCACGCCTGGTCCGTTCTTGTTCATGTTGCTGTCATGGAAGGTTGGGGCTACCTCCTGCCTTCCACCTGTCACCCGCCAATGGGGCTTTGCTGCAGAACGTTGTGGAAAATGAGTAAACTGTAAAATACTTGCATTTCAGCCCACACTGTTAGCGGGGAGTGAATGTTTGGACTTGGGGCAGGTAAATTCCAATTAATTCTACTTGGTTTTGTTTTGTTTTTCAGGTGACCTTAAACAACGTGGAAGTCTGCAGTGAAAACATCATGACCCTGAAGAAGACTTTGGAGGTGTGGTCTGGATTCTTTACTGTTTCTCCTTAATCAAATTTGTAATGCCCTTCCTTGAGGGGGGTCAAGTAAACTACACGGACTTTCCACTTGGCCCAAATTCCTGAGATCTTTTCCCCTCCAGTCTTAGAAAAGCAATTTTGAGCTGGCAGAGCAACGTCTAGCTGGTAATAACAGCTGGAAATACCAGTTCCTCCATCTTGACCAACCTGGCACAGACTGGGAGCCAGTGGAATAACACGTGCATCACTGAGAGGCTGTAGGCTAGATCACCCCTGGCTTCCTTTCTTGCTGTCCTCATACCAGCTGGACCCAGCAGCCTCTGCCTTTGCAGGGGCAAGAATTTTATGCTCAGCAACGTGCAGGAATAGAAACCACCCAGGTTATTCATTTGCCACTTGCTCATGGATCTTTTCCCTGCAGAGTGACTGCAGCAAACTGCTCAGCCAAGGCTTTGGGGGCGAGCAGGCGCAGGCCAAGATTGACAGCTGCCTCTCTGACATGGCTGCTGTCTCCAACAAATTCCGGGACCTGCTGCAGGTGAGCATCTTGCTGGGTTACTGCTGGTCTCCAACACCGCCTGGCCCCTGTCTTCTGGGAGAGCTCAGGCAGGAATTGTTTCAGCCCAAGGCCTGGGCCACATCTGACTCCAGGAGTGCTGGATAGGGGGTGCAGGAGGGACTAAATCAATCAGCTTGGAGGTGTGGAAACAGATGCAGCCCCTTTGCACAGCCACGGCAGCTGGCGGCTGCATAAGAGGCACTGGAAGCAGCCGCAGAGCCAGATGGAATGTCGCTCCCTTTGGCTGCGCTCAGCACAGAGTTGTATTGCTTCAGCATTTTCAGGAGCAGAAATATTAATAGTATTTCCATCATCTTCATTCTCCCTTATAGCCCAGCACGTTGTCAGGTTGTCCAGAGCCTCACTAGGCAGTGCTGATGACAGGTTGTTGCTAGAGAAGAGCTCTTCTCTCAAGATTCTCCTTTGCCAACTGGAAATACTCCCCAGGGTAGAGTGGCCAAGACCACATTCTCCTGTGGCATGCTGGGTCTCAGCACCCTAAAATCTCACAGTGGTCTCCAGCAGGTAGAGGAGCAGAAAGACTTCTGCAGAAAGAAACCAAAGCAAACCAGGATATTTTGAACCAGGTTTGCCACTAGCTTGGTACTGCACAGAGAGGCCAGACTATTTTTCGTTGGGCTTTGTGGTTTGTTTGAGCAGTGTTCCTGGTGAATCCTTTTGAGGCTTGTGGCTGGTATCAAAACAAAAGAGCTCATCAGTACAGAGTAAAACTCTCCAGCCTCGCTCTAGTGCGGTATTAAAACTGTCTGCGGAGCAATCAAGAGGCTGAGCAGTGAGCTCCTGGGCTGGCTGAGTCCCACACATGTAGAATTGGCCCTGGAAAAGGACAATTGCCAGCAGGGCCTGCTCAGAAACACAGTTCTAGTGAAAAGCTTCCATCAAATGCCAGGCAGTAGTTTTCATGCTGGGTGAGCTTTCTTGGCATCTTGCTGAGCCAAATGGGGGTGGTTGGGAGGAGAGGGCTTTCAGAGAGCTCTCTAGCATCAAAGCGGACAGAACAGTCTTTGCTGACAGCATGCTGCTCAGGGGAGATGGTGTGTGCTGGGATTAGGATTAATTCAGGGAGCCAACTGTGGTTACTACGGCTTTTATCCTCCTTTTAATTTCTCCTACTGAGCTAAACTGCACTGGAGGTGGGAGGCATCACTGGAGTCCAATCAGAGTCCTCCTGGCTGCATGCTGAGGGGAAAGGATGGCATTTGGATCCTTTCCTACCCTGGAGGGATGTGAACTGCCAGGAGACCGCTGTAGCTGTGGGAGCAGGGCTGGGGGGAAGCACAAACCCTTCAGAGCAGGCTGCAAATCAGCACAACGGTAACTTCTGGGCCAACGTCCTTCCTCTTCTTATCATTGTGGTGGCCTCAGAGCCCTACAGCACCAGCAAAGTGTGGGATCTGGGACTTACAGGTTCAGTTTTCACTGCAGGGCTGTGGATTGCTGTCCCTAGTGTGCCTTGAGGGTGGAGGCAGCATTAGAACAGCCTGGCTGCAAAGGTTGTGAGCTGTTGGACGCTAGCTGCACTCAATCACTCTCTTCTTCCTGTCCCCCACAGGAAGGTCTCAACGAGCTGAACAGCACAGCCATCAAACCACAAGTGAAGCCCTGGATCAACCTCTTCCTCTCAGTCTCCCACAACATTGAGGAGGTGAGGCTCAGGCATCTCTGCTTCCAGACTTACGGCTTCACTCTCCATCCTCTGCTTGGCAGCACAGTCAGAGCTGCCACTGCCTTGTTCCCCTCAGTTCTCCACACTTTCCTCAGCACAGAGCAATAGTAAAATACCCAGACCTAGTTCTCCATGTGAGCTTGGAAAAGGGCATTTGGCTAGAGGGAAGCTTTAGAAAATGAAAGGGGTGCAGAGATGCTGGAGCATGTCCACAGAAAGGCAATGAAGCTGAGAAAGGATCTAGAGCATAAGTCTGGTGAGGAGTGGCTGAGGGACCTGGGGTTGTTGAGCCTGGAGAAAAGGAGGCTCGGGGGAGACACTGTTGCTCTTGACAACTCCGTGACAGGAGGTTGGAGCCAGGTGGGGTTGGTCACTTCTCCCAAGGAACAAGTGACAGGACAAGAGGAAACAGCCTCAAGTTGCACCAGGGGAGGTTTAGGTTGGACCTGAGGAACAATTTCTTACCCTTGAGGGCTGCTAAGGGCTGTCCCAGGCTGCCCAGGGCAGTGGTGGAGTCCCTGTGATCCCTGGAGGGGTTTCAAAGCTGTGGAGATGTGGTGCTGAGGGACATGGGTTAGTGGTGCCCTGGCAGTGCTGGGTTAATGGTTGGACTCGATATTTTAAAGGTCTCTTCTAACAAAAAAGATTCTATGACTCCAGAAAGGTCCTTCCTTCCTGTCCTCGGGGCTGTTGGCTGCTTTTCAGGGCAGGCCACATAAACAACCCTGTTTGTATTTCAATGTCAGGAGGAGTTCAGCGACTACGAAGCTAACGATCCTTGGGTGCAGCAGTTCATTGTCAATCTGGAGCACCAGATGACAGAGTTCAAGGTGAGTGAGTGAAGGATGTGGCTGCCTGACAGGCTGTGGCCAGACCTCTATGTGGCATCTCCCAACTCCTCCCCTCCCAGTAGAACAGAGGGCAGAGGTGTTCTCCAGCGCCTCGCAGGGCTACTGGAGGCCCAGTCACCCCCTTCCCTTCCCAATTCTCCGCCTCTTGCAAGCCCCACGTACCTGGATCGCTTCTGTGGCACTCCGCTCGCTGAGCCCACAAGTGACAGGTCTTTATCTGAAAGCTCTCACAGCCTTGGGTTTTGTGGACTTCTGCCCCACTGCTCCTGATGGGAATGACACATTTTTCCTTCCAGGCTGGGCTGTCTCCAGTGATTTATGATACCCTCACTGGCCTTATGACCAGCCTCATAGCCATTGAACTGGAGAAAGTGCTGCTCAAATCCACCTTCAGCAGGGTAAGCAAAACACAGTCCTCTGTCCTGTAGTTTGGCTTGGCTGCAAACCCTCCACCAGGAAACCTCAGTGAGGGGATGGGGCAGGGCAGAGGCAAGTTGTACCCTCAGAGAAGCTCCGAGTGCATTTTGTGATGGGGCTGTAACCAGAGAGGTGGTCGCTGCCCTATCCCTGGCACCATTGCAGGTGAGGTTGGCCAGGGTTCTGAGCAACCTGCTCTAGTTGCAGGTATCTCTGCTTCCTGCAGCAGGTTGGACAAGAAGAGCTTTGAAGGTCCCTTCCAAACCAAACAAGTCTATGATAAGGGGGGTGGCTTTTAAGGTGGGTCTAAACCTAAGCCAGTTTAACCTGCAATAAATGGTTTAACTGGAACCCAGTTCCAGCTCAGAAACTTGCCCCTGCAAATTTTGTCTATTTGGCACAACCCCTGGGCCTGTTTGGAGGGTTACCAGAGCTCCCCCTGTCCCCATAGCTTGGCGGTCTGCAGTTTGACAAGGAGCTGAGGTCTCTCATAGCCTACCTGACCACGGTCACCACCTGGACGATCCGGGACAAGTTTGCTCGTCTTTCCCAGATGGCCACCATCCTTAACCTGGAGAGGGTGAGCTGCACTTTGTTTACTTTTACTGGGGGATGGCTGATCCCCAGCTGGGCTCCACATGGACTGACTGGACTCACTTATTGTCATACCTATGGGGGTATGGAGAAGCTAGCAAAGTTGCCCCATGGGTGCCTGATGGCTGTTAGTGGCAGCAGGTTGCCAGCAAAGGCTGTTCTGTTTGCTCAGTGCTAGAGAGCTGATAGCCCTTGGTCTGGGCAACTCCCTGACAGGAGGCTGCAGCCAGGTGGGTGGGTTTTTTCTTCCAAGGAACAAGCAACAGGACAAGAGGAGATGGCCTCAAGCTGCCCTGTGGGATATTTAGGTTGGACCTGAGGAAGAATTTCTTCCCTGCAAGGCTTGTCAAGGGCCAGCCCAGACTGCCCAGGGCAGTGATGGAGTTAACAGTTGGACTCGATCTTAAATTAAAGGTCTGTTCCAACCAAACAACCCTATGAAATACCATAGCCAGAGTTTGAGCTCACCTGCGAGGGGGGTGGATGCTGGGCTGTCTCCTGCAGTTCTCCTCTTCCTCTAGGTGACAGAGATCCTGGATTACTGGGGTCCAAACTCAGGCCCGCTCACCTGGCGTCTGACTCCCGCTGAGGTCCGGCAGGTCCTGGCTCTCCGAATCGACTTCCGTAGTGAGGATATCAAGCGGCTGCGCCTGTAGCTGGTCTGTGCTTGGGTCAGCACCATGCCAGAGGTAACAGTGGGAAGGCTGCAGCCCTGTAGAGCCTGCCCGCGGGCTGGCCAGCTGTCAGACAGTGTGGGATGAGGTGATGTCTGTCCCGCTCACGTTCCTCAGAACAAAGGGCTTTCTGGGGCCTGGGAAGAAGAGCCGCCATCCTTTTGTGGGAGCAGAGACAAGGCAGCAGTGAAATCTCTCGTGTAGAGAGCAGTGTGACACTACTTCTGAAGACAACTGCTAGTCTGCTGCCCTCATCCCACTGCCCTGGGAGGACCCTTGGGCTGAGACATTTTGGGGCTGTTGGGCTGTGGGTGAAACAGGGGTCTGCAGAGACCTCTGCCCATGCTGCTCCCCACGGTTGTGTTCCTTCTGCGCCACCAGTTTAAGGGTCAGCTACTGGAGTCCTACACATCCTGAGCCCTGTCTCTCTCCCAGTGGTGTTGGGAACCGTGCTGCTGAAGGGAAAAGGGATGATCTCCTTGGGAAATCCCTGGGAAGCTGCTGTAGCAAGCAGGGCTGTGTTCCAGGTTCTGTAAATAAATGTCACCTGGCTGAGCAGCAGCCTCGGCTGGTGTCTGCATCTGATGGCCCAGAGGACAGTGGAGAGCTGTGGGACAAGAGCTATGCACCGTTTCTCCTACCCTGTACCAGTGTCAGGATGATCTTCCAGCTCCCCCACCACCTCTGGCACGTGGCAAGTCCAAACACCCCTGAGACAGTGTCACCCCACTGCATGGCAGTGCTCCCGTGCTGTCTCCTGTCATCCAGGGCTGCTGAGGGCGATGCCCAGCCCCTGCGTGTGGGTGGAAGAGCTGTGCCCCCACGTTCCTGGGGCCTTGTTCTCCCACAAGGAGCCCTGCATGGGACAGAGGGGCAGAAACACACGCTGGGAACAAGCCTTTTTATTTAGAGGCTGCCTAGAACTGGTAACTCACTGCAGAAATAGTGTCTTGGCATAGGAGGGGGGCTTGATTCTGCTTCCAGGTGCGTCCTGGATGCCGGACCGTTCCCTGCTGCTGGAAGGGCAGGAAGGGTCCTTCTAGAGGCAGCAACACAAATGCTGTTCTTTTCCCTTTGGAGAATTGTGAAAACTGGAGTGAAACCCCCCCCAAAAAAATCAACCTGAAGGCTTTAGCAAACGGTCCTTCTGGGGATGGTGTTTGTCTGTCCAACTTGTCACAGCTTCTCTGGCCTCTGTGGCTTTTGGGGCAAGTAGCAGCATAAAAAAAAAAAGGCCACATCAAGGCCTAAGGCATCCACTGGAGCCGCATCTAAAGCCACAAGGATGTCCCTGCTTTGGAAGGTGGGTGGCTCCTCCCTTCCCTGCCCCACATATCTCCAGAAACGGGTTGGGGAAGGTCTTCACACAGCCACATCCACTCCAGGCTGAGCACCATCCTTTGGATGGGATCTCACCAGCTCCACGGAGAAACCGCTCACATCCACTTCGATGCTGTGGATGCTGAAGTTGCCCAGCCCCTAGGGAACAAACAAACCAACCACCATTATGGGTTGGGGCCGGAGCCAGCAAGGGACCTGTTCTCTCCCCTGAGGTCCCAGGGAGAGCAGAGGGCTCTCACTACAAGCGAGCTTCTACCAAGCTGCTGGCACCAGCACGTCACCCCAGAGCTCACATCTCACCTCAGTTTTCATGAGGATTTGGTGCAAAGCCTCTTTCTGCTGCGGGGCTTTGGTTAGGACGTAAAGGAAGCCGCCCCCACCAGCCCCAGCCAGGCACTGCCCATAGACATAGGGCCGGAGAACATCCATCATGCGCCCGACAGCCAGTGGCTCACACCCAGGGGCCATGCACTTCTTCTGCTGCCAGTAGCGGTCCAGACACTTGCCCACGAGCTGCAGGTTACCTGAGGGGAGAGGGTAATGCAAACTGGGGCAAAACCACATCCTGGCCTCACCTGCTCAGCCCAAGCTAAATTCTGCCTTCTCAACAACCCGGTTCATCCCAGCTCTGCCTGCCAAGCAAGCAAGACCAACTCTGTCACGTTGCTGTTTAATTTTAATCCTCTACTGGAGAGGGATTTGGCTGCTTTAACACTGAGGCTTCCCCTCCACAGCATCCCAGCAGCCAAAGGCCAAGTGAATCCACCACACAGGCTGGGCACAGCCCCCAGCCCCATCACAGATGGCTCACAGAACATCAACCAGACTCATAGAATAGTTTTGGTTGGAAGACACCTTTAACCCAGCGCTGCCAGGGCACTGCTGAACCACATCTCCACAGCTCTGAAACCCTTCCAAGGATGGGGACTCCACCACTGCCCTGGGCAGCCTGAGCCAAACCTTGACAGCCCTTGTGGGAAACAAATTGTTCCTCAGGTCCAACCTAAACCTCCCCTGGTGCAACTTGAGGCCTTTTCCTCCTGTCCTATCACTTGTTCCTTAGGAGAAGCAATGGACCCCACCTGGCTCCATCCTCCTGTTGTCAAGAGCCAGGTCTCCCCTGAGCCTCCTTTCCTCCAGTCTCAAAAAGCCCAGCTCCCTCAGCCACTCCTCACCAGACTTGGGCTCTTCCCTTCCCCAGCTTTATTGCCCTTTTCTGAACATGCTCCAGGCCCTCAATGTCCTTCTTGGAGTGAGGGGCCCAAAACTGAACCCAGGATTCAAGGGGTCAGTGCCCAGTCCAGGGGGATGATCACTGCCCTAGGAGGGAAGACTCCATGTGTCTGACCTGCCCCCTCAGCTCACCGTTTCACTCACACCTGACTTTCAGGGCACTGCCTGTAACACACCAGGGGAGCTGGGGGAAGACTTGAGGCTTCTACAACTGCAAGAACCTGCACCGCCCCAGCTTTCTCCACCCCAGGACTTCGCAGACTCTCCCCAGGGAAGGTTGTGTTTCTGCAGTCATTAGAAGGGCCGGGCTGGCCCAGGGCAGGGGTCGCACCTTGCCTCAAGGCCTGGGCACACTCCTCGGCGTTGCTCACAAGCGCATCGGCATTGTGCACAGTGGAGGGCAGCGGGGGGTACAAGTTCATCACCAAATCCTGAAAGAGACCAGAAAATCCTGGTAACCTTTTTTGTGG
>JANHFX010017140.1:0-11399 GCA_027560015.1 Chloroceryle amazona
CCCGGTGAGACACACAGAACGAACCCAGATACTCGGCACGTCCAGCACAGGGGCAGAGAAGCAGCTTTCAGAGACCTCCCTGCTTTTAACGAGTTATCACCAGAATGAGAACCAGCTCCTCTAAGACTACAAACTTAGAGGCTTCTAGAAAAGCATCAGCAAGCCCGAGATCTTTACCCTGAGCGGTCCCGGTCTTAACACTCCTACTATTTTCTGCTAAAAGATCTTTCATTTTTATTACTTCACATTCAGAGTGGCAGCAGGAACATCAAGCCTTTGGAAGACCAGCTACCAGTCCAAGAGCAGAAAAGACGGGCAGCCCCCAGAGAGGCAGAGGCAGGTTATTTTACAGAGCATCAGCAACACCACGAGGAACACATCGACACCTAACCCGTCCTGCAGCCTCCGAAGGCCACGTGTCCAATAACTGCCAAGGAACACAACCATCCATCTCCGTGTCCCTGCTGATAACTGACCTGAGCAGGCGAGGAGGTGGATACTGGGGGAACTGGGAGCAAACCACCTCCCGCAAAGCGAGGAAACCCCAGCCCTCCCCCCGAGCTGTGCGGAGCTGCTGCCAAATAGCCGAAGGTAAAAGTTTAAGAACTCTTTCGCATCCCGCCTTCTGCACGGCCCCGAGCGCAGCGGAGGAAGGGAAGACAAAGGGATTAAAAAAGGGATGTTGCATCACCGGGGGGCCGAGCAGGACCCCGCGTCCCCCCGTCCCTGGGCACGAACCCGCGTGGCAGTGACACGCGTGACGAGCAGCCGCCCCGTAGGGCCGGGGACGCGGCTGGGTTGGGGCAGCCGCTGCGGGGGGTCCGCCGGGCCCCGCGGCCCAGAGCCCCCGGCTGTTCCGGCTGCTGCCCGCCTTCCTGATGCGGCCTCGGGAGCGCCGGGCCTCCCGCCGCCCCGCCTCGGTTCTTGCCATCCTGAGCCGTGCAAAGACCTCGTCGTTCGGCGCTGTGGGTGAGGAGGGAGGGTGCCGGGCCGTGCTCCTCTGCCTCCGGGCGGATGGCGGCGATTGCGGGGCTTATCACGGCTCCAGGCCTTGCAGCTGGTTGCAGAAGCCCAAGGAGACCTGTGCTGTGTTGGTTTCCCCGTAGTGTGGAATCTTGGGTTGGTTTGGGCTCTGGAAGCCAGGATTAGAACTAAAAATCTGGATATTTTATTAGGCTGCCTAGCTGGGCAGAGCTAGCAAACTACAGTATTCTAGTTCCACCAGAGCTGCTTGTGCTGCTTAATGGAGTGCTGTTAATCAGGGAGTTAAACCAGTTTGTCTTTGGTTTGCTTCAGGTTTGAGTTTAGCTGAGGCTGAGGGTTGTGCAGCTCGGTTCCCGATCTGCTTCAGCAGAACTTCAGAGCCCTGGCAGTGCTCTAGTTTGAGGCGGGGAAAAAAGAATTTTAATTCTGCACCGTATTTCAGAATGATGATTTGTGCTCATTCTCAGAGTGTGAAGATATGGGTTGGGTCTGACTTCCCCCCCCCCCCCAAATCTTTTTTATCTTTCTCCATTGTCCAGCAATATCTTTAATATTATTTTAATTAAAGCATAAGAAATGTACTTAAAACATGTCTATCTGAATGTTTTTGATGTGCCTCACTATATGCAGTTTGATTGATGGGGTGTTTTTTTCCCTCTGAAAGGTAACAAGTCTTATCAGGAAACGGTTGCATGAAGTTTTCTTCAGTATCATTGTATTTAGAGTTCAGCAGTTCTACTTTCTTTAAAGTTATTAATTCTCAGGGTAAGATCCCAGCAAATAGAAAGCAGGTTATAACAGACTGTCAGTTATATCAAAGGAAAACCAGTTGCTAATATTCCAGATTTGAGCTTAATTGATTTTTCTTAAATTTGAAACTGCCTGTCTTAAATACTAAAGGTAGAACTGCAGTGAACCAGTTGTGCTGGTGGCTTATCCAACTCAGAGTGGAGCTAGTGTACTAGGTGCAGTAAAGATGGAGCAAATCATGTCATCTGCTCTTATCCTGAGTCTGTTTTTGGTAGATTTCTAGGAAATGAAATCAACAGAGTATCTGCTGTTTGTGGTTTGTGTTTAGTTAATGAATAGCACTCTGTTCCAGTGAGGGTTACTTTTCATTTTAAGGGAAAATGCTTTAACTGAAGGTCATTCTTTTTATCAAAGAGAATAACTAAAAAGAGAAAATACGAAGCATAAGACGCACAAAAAATTTTATTGTGGCATTTTTTCTTGGTTTTCTCCCAGTTTTCTCAAAAAGGAATGCTTGTTGCTTCTGCTTTATTAATAAAATCTGCTGTCAAGTAGAAGTTGCCCCATGGTGGTTTAACTAAAACTTTTAGAATAGGTAACTTTGGAACGGGTAACGTGTGTTTTGCTTTCTGAGCCCTTGTCTTTGGGTGCTTTGCGTGCGCAGCTCGGCCCTTTCATGCCATCTGTGACTGTATTTTTTACCAGCAGCTCCTTTTACCTTCATGCTGTGTTACGTCTGTCCTTTCACTGTTCTCTCAATACCTGCCTTGAAAGGATGTGTTCACGAGTGGACAAAACATAACTGAGGGAAAAGACTTGGATTAAAGAGCTATATTTGGGGGATTTTAGTCAAATGTTTCTGTGTTCACGCTTCCTGCTGCCCTGGAGTTCTGTATAGAAAAATTCTCTGAAAACTCAGCGTACCAAAGCCAATAATGGGAACTTTATATTATTATTTTCTAATAAAAGTACCTCATTGTTCCACAAAGTTCCACAACAAAACTGAAAAGACTTGAATAGCACTTCAGTTCAACTTCAGCATGATAGCTTCGATTACAAGTGAGTTTCTTTGATAAGTGAAATAACTGTAATGCTTCTTGTGAGACTTACTAAGGAAGATGAAATTTCAAATAATAGTACTTTTGTTACTCAGGTGTTTTTGGAGCAAAAATCCTCTCCCTTTTTAAAGCATAGGTGAGACAATGTACGGTCTTGTGTATCACAAAAAGATTAACTTGAAACAATGGACATCTTATTTTTATCTGAACCTTTAAAATGACAATTAATGTAATTTCTAATTTATATTTTAGAAACCTAACATTGACATATTTAAGAAGAGACTGACTCTGGATTTTGGAACAAAATTGGTATGTACGTTGAGCTCATCACTGAGCATTTTTGTTGTTGGGGAGTGTTGCTGTTGCCTGTGGGTTTTATGCCTGTGGAGGAAGAATGGAACACATAACAGTCAGTGTGACACGTAATAGGGTGTATTTGTTAAAAACAACTTGTTGATCCACCCCCTTTTTCTCCTTTATGGTTAGGAGGGCATTAAGTAGTTTCTACTTCAATGTTAGACATGTAAAACAGAACTGAAAACAAAATCCCACCCAGCAGTTCAGAAGATACTGAATGGCTGTACCCGCAGTGACTATTAAAAAGGTCTTGTCAAAACAGACCTTTGTTACTACAGCCAGGCAGGAACAGTTTGCTGTACAAATACAGTTTTGAGAACAGAAGTTGTGTAGAAGAGAATTTAGAGGTTATATTAATGGAGAAGTTGAAGAGTTAGCCCTTCCTGAGCAGTCAGCTACAGCTAAGAAAGCCCCCCGTTGTATCAACAGCAGTGTACTCTTCCACTGTGCTGCAGACGTAATAATAACTCCGTTAAAATCCTGTATGTGGCTTTGGGAGTTGCACTTCATAAATAAACAAACCTTGCTGGGCTACTGGGAAAGGACCCAGAGGGTTGTGCAGCAGGAGGTGCCAAGCACCTGAGTTGCAGAGTAGTGTTAAGATGGGAGTGAAAAGGGAGTTGTATCTTTTCCAAGTCCAGAGCGGACACACGTTACGGGCTTTGGTGGTCAAAGTGGAGATCTAGGTGAAGATACGTTAATGAGAGTTCCTAAAGCATGGAAGCACGCCTGTCGTGTTTGTGAGGTTTCCCTCGGATCTGTTTCCTGGGAGAAGCTTGGCTGGCTTATCTGCGATGAGGAGCAGCAGTCAGCGATGCTGTACGTGGCAGAGGGTTGAACTAAGTGGCCTGTGAAGGTCCTTTTTCTACTTAGTGACATCATCTTTTTCACAGTTAAGATGAAATTTTAAATAAGAAAATCATGAATTGTAGCATTTAGATATTTGAGCCTATATTTAAATTACTTCTAGGAGAAAAGGCTGTCCAGGGAACTCTTTGGCTGGTGACCAAGTAGGCAGAGATGGAACAATCCACCATGTTTAGTTTTACTAAAGCATTCTACTGCTTGTGGTGATGATAGGAATTTCCTTTGTCTGATTAACTCCCTTACACTTGTCTCCTTTTTCATTTCATCTCATGACACAGCTTTTAATGATTCTGAATATTTCGATAGTTCCTTTGTTACAATAAATACACAACATCATTTGAGCGCTGTGCGCGCTGCTTTTGGGAGGAAAGGACTTTTGAGTAGAGACACAAATAAGTGCTGTGTTTGAGACCAGAGAGGCTGCATCTTACCAGCATTTGTGATACATTTGAGTCACATCTTAAAAAGAAGCAAACAAACTTTGGCTAATCTGGACTAGTTTAGATCCTACAGATTTTATTTCAGAGAGCTTTTTCTCCATCTCTCCCTCTCTGATGACCCTCAACTCCCTGGGTGTCTATCATTGCACTGTTGCACACTGAGAGTTACGATACCAGAAGATCCCCAGGCAGTTCCAAAGTGGATGGTTCTCTGGGGCATTGTAAATGTTGTAGCTTCTGAGGCTGGAAAAGTCTCATCTCCTCGTGACATCGCTGAAATCAGAGCAGCAAATGAGTATTCCTCCACAAAACTGCTAGTCTTGGGTGGGGGAAATACTCTGTGTTAAAATCAGCTGTGAACTTGATGAAAGAATCTTTGCAGAACTACACCAAATAGAACTGAAAATGCTGCTGGCTTTAACTCCTAAGTTTTCTGGAAGTTTTCAGGCTTTTCTCCTGTTTCTAACTTCATAGTGTTCCTGGTTGCTGCAGTGGGGCAGCTTTGGCATGTCCCAAAGCTGAAATGGGAGAGGACTGTTTCTTCCAGAAACTGCCCACTGCATGCCATTTTCTTATTTTCAAAGAACATATTTTTTTTTCTTGATATTTATGAGGACACATTAGTTCCTCCTCTTTACCAACTCTTAGGGTTAAAAAAAAACTACTGATGGCCTGAGGTGTAAAACTTCCAGTGCCTGCTATTGCTTTGACTTTGCACCTATGCAAATTACATCTGTGCTGTATGCAAAGCAAACCAAATCTCTTCAGAGGGAAGCTGGGTTCACCGTGACTGTGCAGCAGAAGTGGTCAGCAAATGTAGATGTCTGTATAAACCTTAGCTGGAAGTCTGGCAGCAAGAAGAGAGAGCAGCAATTTATGTGGAGAAGTGGTTAAGATTTGAGTAGTTTACAGGGTTAACTGAAAGTGGTTGATGTGGAATCAGATGGTCTTTAATATTTGGGATGTGGTGGAAGAGTAAACTACTAGTTTGGAGGTGTTGTGTCCTTAGGATGTTTGTAAGTCTAAATTCAGAAAATTACCTGTTAACGTGCAAATTTTCCTCAATCTTCTGCAATCAAATTCTTCCTCTACTCCAAAGAAAAGCAGCCTGCACTTCTTCCCTTGTCTCTGAAATGCAGTGGGTGGGAGATGTCAGGATGGGACTAACTGTTGCTCTTCACCCCTGTCAGAAATGTTTTTGTGTAGATGAAGCTGTGCAAGCCAGAGAGAGGAGAAGGAAGAAAAAAAAAAGCCAAAATAAACAAAACAAAGCCAGAAAAAATAAAAGTAGTTTTGCTAGTATGGTGAGTTCTGTTCTGTAAAAAGGTACACTAGTAAAAATACTCCCATTAGTAGTGTAACTAGAGTAGCAAGTGTTGAAAATGCTGGAGCTGGAAGGCAGCTTGTAGCTTGATTACCTGACCAGTGTGACTTTGGGCTGCTAGAAAAGATGGCCGAGAGAACGGTCGCAGAAGTCTCTTGGTGTCTTTTCCTCCCATTAAAAAATGCCTTTATTCTTCAAGGGACAAAGTCTTGCTTTGAATTGAAAACCCAGAGAAATACTTGATGCAGTTGGTGAGGTGCCTTGTTCTGGTCTGTCTTCCTCACTAATGATTTGTCTTTGTTTTATTTGATACGTGATTTTGTATCGCGCAAGAATCTACTTGAAGTTTCTTTTTAAACGTTGCTAGAAAATGAAGACAGGCTCTTGCAGTTCATTTATTTTTTTCCTCCAAAATACCAGCATTGTATTCCTGCCTGGGGAAGCTGCTGCTGTACCTCAACTTCTTAGCTGTTGAATTCACCTTCCAGTAAGCGCTGAAATGGAAACATTTTGTTCTCTCCTCTTCTTTCTCCCCTTTTAAGTTTAAATCAAAAGCTTGTTAATGCAACTTAAGGTCACATGTCATGCTTCTGTGCAATCATTTGGAAATCTGGAAAATAATTGCTTGGGAAAATAATTGCTTAGGAAACTAAGTGATGGTCTTGGCACGCCTGTGGTTGGTGTTCCCAGGAAATAAAAATTGTTTTATCTATGGGTGTGTTCTTCTTTTAGAGCATTTTCTTGTACTGTCATAATCATCAGTTGTCTTGAAATCGCAGCCTAACAAGCCACTTCCCTTCATACTATAGAGAGGTTAATCACCTAAAGTATTTTGAGCTTTTTTTTTTCCCTTCAGTTTAAAAATTACATCCGAAGATACCTTAAATATTGTGTGTAAGATGGAATCCAGGATATTCTTATTGCAGCAAAGATGCACCGGCATTAAATTTTGTCGTTAAGTTGGAGATTGAGTGTCTAAAATCTTGATTTCTGGCCTGAAAATTACTATCTTCTGCTAAGCTGTTCTTGAAGGTCTTACCTAACTAAACGTGGAGTCTCAGCAGGGCATAAGTTCTAAACTTTTAATAGTTACTGTAGTTAAACTGCAAAGATACTTCCCACAAGTAGGGGAAACTGTAAAACCTATCAACAAAGAGATGCCTTCCTTCGTGTTCGACATTGTTCGCCAGAGGATAGGTGCCCGTGCACACATCTCAAGCTTGTCTGTGTTAGCAAAATACAGGGTGATTAAACACCCGTAATAATCTTCTCTTTCATTTTCCTAGTGAGTCTCTACAGAAGAAATGCTGCAGCTGTTCTCGACCTCTCTTACAGACTGATTTCAATGTAAGTAATGGCTTGATGAGTACTGGTGGTTACACGGTGTGCTGGGCTCAGATCTGTCTGCTTAAAGCTGTGCAATTTATTTTTCTTTTTATTTATACTCAGTAAAAATTCCTTAACCTATCTCAGAGAACTTCTGCTCAGGTTTTAGTCTTTATAGACCTGGTCAGAAACCCTTCCTTCTGTGTGTTCAGACCTGTTAGTCTCTCATCCACAGTTCAAGCTTACACAGGCTTCAAAAGTTTATGTTTTTTAAACACTTGTAGCAGAGACCATTCCCAGGAGCACCAGTCGCATGATCAGCTGAGGATTTTCCTGTGCAGTATGTATTTCTATCACCTTAATTCCACCCTGTTTATTTTGCTCAGGTTTCGGTCTTGCATCATCTTGTGTTGAGTAACAGAAGTTCTCCTGTTCCTCGGTCAGCGTTGGCAGCCTTTAGGCATTTACGAGATGAGCCAAACTCGTGGGAAGTATGACTTCTGTATTGGTCTGGTGTTGGCAATGAGTTCCAGCATTTTCATCGGAGGAAGTTTCATCCTGAAAAAGAAAGGCCTTCTCCGATTAGCTAGGAAAGGCTCCATGAGAGCAGGTAAATACATCTTTAAGAAACTGATGGTCTACTTTTGACTTTGTTTTGTTACAGGCATATGAAACCTAAAACATAGATTCACTGGTGTCAGACACACCGAGCTCTGTGTGTGATACATGCTGTTGAATTTGCATGTAACGCCCTCTAGGGACACTTGTTGGAAGGATTCCTTTGCACGTCAGTTAACTCTAAATTGTACTTGCAAACTGAACTTGGAAGCAGTTCTCTTAACCACATCTGTGCTCCTGAGTGACTTCAGGAGAACGTTAACTGCATTCAAGTGCCAGGAGATTGCTTTAGAAAACCAGAAATCACATGTAATGATCGTGTGTAGCCAGTAGTGTTCCTCAAGGTTCATACTGCAAGCAGTGCTATTTAATGTCTTAGACACTGTTACTGTCAAAGAGTCAGGAGGTTTGTGGATGACACCAAGCTGAGTGGTGCAATTGATGCCCTACAGGGTTGGTTCGAATGATATCCAGAGGGATCTCAACAAGCTTGAGAGGTGGAAACCTTACGAAGTTCATGAAGGCTGAGTGCAAGGTTCTGCACCTGTGTTGGGGCAGTCCCCAGGATCAGTGCAGGCTGAATGAATGGTTTGGGAGCACCCATGTGGTGAAGGGCTTGCGGTTGCTGGTGGATGAAAAACTGGACATGAGCCAGCGATGTGCACTTGCTGCCCAGAAAGGCAGTGGCATCCTGAGCTGCATCCAGAAAAATGTGGCCTGCAGGTCGAGGGAGGGGATTCTGCCCCTCTACTTTGCTCTGGTGAGGCCTCACCTGGAGTACTGAGTCTGGCTCTGGAGCCCTCAGCACAGGAAAGACCAGAAGAGCCATGAAGATGATTGGTGGGCTGGAGCACCTCCCCTGTATGGACAGGCTGAGAGTGTTGGGGTTGTTCAGCCCAGAGAAGAGGGGGCTCTGGGGAGACCTTGTTGTGGCCTTTCAGTACATAAGTGGGGCTTAAAAGAAAGATGGAGAGAGACTTTTTACCAGGGCCTTCAGTGACAGGACAAGGAACAATGGTTTTAAACTGAAAGAGGATTGAGAAAGGATGGTTGCATCATCCCTAGATGATTTGGAAGGTCGAACCAGTATTTTTAATTCAGTACCTGTCATCTTTAAAAGATGCTTGATCTTGAGGTACATAATTCATGCTCCCCGTTTTGGAATGGGAAAACATGACTCCATCTCACACGTTTGTACATGTCATCAAGCACATGAACCACGCACCATTTCCATAAGTGGCACTCTTGTAAGAGACACGTAACTTGGCTTTTCATGTCATTACAGTGAGTGGAAAGAGCTTGTTTTCAGGGTACTGCAGATATGCTCATCAGTGCTATTTCTAACACAAAAGAAATAAAATTATTAGGTTTCAGAATAGGCTGTAGCAGGCAGATGCAGATCAGAAATGAAAGATGGTTTGTTTTCAACCCCTCCAGCTATAAAGCCTAAGTATCAAGCGGTCCATGCATGGCATGTGCTGCAAAAATGGGTTTGGGTTATGGTGATGTTACCAGTGACAGGGCTTACTGTTTTTTGATGTATGTTTTTAATGGAGTAGCAAATGTTCTGTACATTTCAGGTCAAGGTGGTCATGCATACCTTAAGGAGTGGCTGTGGTGGGCTGGACTTCTTTCAAGTAAGTATCAAGAATGGAATCTGCATTAGATAATTCCTAGTGGAACTAGGCAGACATTGCTCTTCCCGTATCTCTTCCCTAGCACATGTTCTGGGTTTTGTCTTAGCAGAGAAATGCTTACAAGGGCAGGATTCTCTATATGGAAGCATATTTTGGGATTATGTCTATTTTCTGAACTTTTTTTCTTATTATTGCTTGAACTCCTGACTTACTGGTACTGTTCAGGTAACTATGGCTTAATCATAGAATGGTTTGGGTTGGAAGGGACCTTCAAGATCACCTCGTTCCAACCCCCCTGCCATGGCAGGGACACCTCCCACTAGAGCAGGTTGCTCAGAGCCCCATCCAACCAGGATCTGAACATATCCAGTGATGAAGCATCCACAGCTTCCCTGGGCAACCCCTGCCAGGGTCTCACACCTTCAGAGTGAAGAAATATATTGCCCTGTTTCCTGCTACTGCAGATTTCTTCATGCAGAAGTTCATGAGTCAAGTTGGCAGGTTAAGGAGCTAGACACCAAAATAAATCCCCTTCTAATTTGGCTGAACTCATTTCAATACCCATTGTAGTCCCCCAGCCTGATTTTAAACTATAATAGCATGGAATGAGGTGGGGGGGGGGGAGAATCATTTTTTTAGCTGAATGCTATAATTAGCATCTTCCATTGTTCCTTTCCTGCATGTTTGTGTCTACAAAAAACACTTGCACTGATTCCCTTTTTTGTTGTTTAAGGAAGCCTAATTCTCTTCTCTTGTTTTTCTTCCACCCTGCAGTGGGAGCTGGCGAAGTAGCAAACTTTGCTGCCTATGCTTTTGCACCAGCTACATTAGTGACTCCTTTAGGAGCTCTCAGTGTTCTTGTAAGGTAAGAAACACTAACAGAAGGTAGTGTGATTTCAGAAAAGCAAGTAAAATACTTGTTCAGAAATCCATCACTGAAATGCGTTGTGATAAATGTGGTTTGTTTGTAGGAGTAAATAAAGAGGGCTTCTAAACATCAGGAGTAACTCGAAGCTCTTGCAAATACAAAGAGATTATGCTACAAAAGGGTTCTAGCAATGCATCCTTCCCTAAATCTGTGAAAATCTGTAATGTTCTTCATTTCAAAACCATGTTGTACACACCAAAGAAGTATTTTCATTCCTAGGTAGAGTGAAGATTATTTTGTCTTTTAAAAATGATTTTTACAAGTGCTTAGATACAGAGGTTTCTAGGAGGCAGCATAAAAAAGAAGTGTTTTGAGGAGGTGTGTCAAATATTAAGAGGTAGTTCTGTCCATAGCAAGCATCTCAAGGTAGAAAATCAACTAAGTCACTGTTTTTAACCTGCATCTCGTGCCTGCTACTCCCCTGTAGTCAAAGCAACCTGTAAGTTGAGGAGCAAATGAATGAGATGTGACTAATTCCATATTTCCTGGTGCATTTTTTTTCTTTTTCTTCTTAGTGCCATTCTATCATCCTTCTTTTTAAATGAAAAACTTAATCTACATGGGAAAATAGGGTGTTTGCTAAGTATACTGGGATCAACTGTGATGGTAATTCACGCTCCACAGGAGGAGGAAGTGGAAACGTTGAATGAAATGTCCCACAAACTAGGTGATCCAGGTAAGAGAAATGCTGGCTTGATCTGTACACAGCCCATCATTTCTTTATTATAGTTTCATAACCGCTGCTTTCAGGCTCCAGGTAGATAGTTTGTGTCTGCTTCTTGTTGTCAGAATGAAGCAGAGATTTGAGTTCGGTGGCAATAATTCCAGAGGGAGCTTTGCATGATGCTAGTGAACTTGTCTGCCCTTGAAGAAAGTGTCTTGATGTGAACCATGGAGCTGTCAGTTTAAACAAATGAAGCAGCACAGTTGGATGAGCGCAGCTTCTACAATTAGTTTTAATTGAAATGTGTCAGTCTCTAAACCCCACTATCCTTAAAATCACAGAATCACAGAATGGCAGGGGCTGGAAGGGGCGTCTGGAGAGCATTGAGTCCAACCCCCCTGCCAGAGCAGGGTCACCCAGGGCAGCCCACTCAGGAGCAGAGCCAC
>JANHFX010017141.1:0-11866 GCA_027560015.1 Chloroceryle amazona
GGGGCGAGGCAAAATGTCGAAGTCGGTTGTCATTTTGTTGCTTCCCCATCGAAAGGAGGTGCAGTGACTTGGAAGAAAGCAGGTAAAGGTGAAGCATCTAGAGAGGGATGCATAACTTTTGAGCACGCTTTGACCAAATCCCTCTTAGCGATTTCACAGTCATCTTCCCAGCAGAATAACCGGCTTAAAAAGCAGCCAACTCTCAAAACTAGCGAGCTAAGAGACAACTGAAAGCTTAGCATCATAAAGCTTATTAGAAGCTCTTCCCTCTCTCAGTTGTGTAGTTGTTGAATGATGCACGTGTTCCTCATGCTACCCAGAAAGTCACAGTGTGACTCTGCTCTCCAGCAAGTCAGTGTTCACTGGTCATTGCAGGTAAAAGCTCTTGTGGGTTTTTTTTTTGGTGGTGGTTTTTTTTTTGTTTGTTTGTTTGGTTTTGGTTTTTTTTTTTTTGGTTGTTGTTTTTTGGGGTTTTTTTTTTTTTTTTTGTTGTTGGTTTTTTTTGTGTTTTTTTTTGGTCTTTTTTTTCTTTGTTTTGTTGTTGTTTTTTTGTGGTTTTTTTTTTGTTTTTTTTTTGTTTTTTTTTTAAAGAATTATGAGCGCCTCAGTTTGTAAGCTGTGTTTTCTGAGCTCTGCATCTCTGGTGTTCAGTTCTATCTGTCTGTGCTTTGCTGCCCGATAGCTGGATGGCACCTATTGGTGCCTTAACCAGTCCAAGTTCAGATGTCACCTAAGTATGGAAGCAGAAGCGTTAGTTATGAAACCACTGATAGTTGTTTATTTGGTTAATGTATTTCTTTATCTGTGTGCAGGGCAGAGCTTCATGATGTCCTGGAAGAATATAAAGAAGGAGCTGCAAAATTCATAGGTAAAGTGTGTGTGTTTGCCTCTGTGTATGGAGAGATACTGCAGGTAGATTCCCCGGATGCGTTTTTAGGCAGTATAGTAGGCAGAAAGATGTAGGCATAGCCTTTCTATGTTTAGGCATTTTCTCACTCAAAGTGGCTTTAAGGAAGACTTGAAATACTATGTTATCACTACTATGGCTAGAAATCCTTCATGCAGGATATAAAAATGTGTCATTTTGCTTTATTTCTCTCTTTCTGCACTGAGCCTTCTCCTCGGGAGCTTCAGCCCTGACTGGGATGGGCTTAGCCCAAAAGTTGAGACTCAAACTGAGAGAGGTTTTACTGTAGCCCCCAGTGAGTGCTGCAGATGTATCTTGCCAGATGCAGTTTCTGACTTCTTTTGAGGAGGAGAATTAGAAAGTCTCATGAAAATGGCCCTCCCCATACAGCTATTCAGATACATTTCTGGAGAGCATATCTGCTCAAGCTGGCTTTTTTGATTCCCATAAAGTAGTTGTTTTCATCTGAAGATTTCCAACAGGAAATCTTCATCCAGTATGAAGAATTACCAGTCAGAATACTCCAAATGAGTCTCAGCTGATGGACACCTCTGCCTCTGATCTATACCTGTCCTGAGATGTTAGCGGAAGGACCCATGATGCACTTGTGGCAACTTTAAGGAACTAAAGCAGCCGGTGGAGAAGCTCATTTTCCCCCTGTTCTTTGTTCCTGTCAGTTTAGCAGTTGGACTGTACTTCTTTCCCTGTATTCTCCTATGTTGCTATGCTCAGGAGTCAGTTTTAGAAGTAAACTCAATTTTACTTGAGGATAGTCAAATGCAATGCAGTCGATGTTGCATAGCCCTCAGCTACCACAGCACGCCTGTGTGATCTTCATCAATCCCTCTACTCCATTCTCGGAGTTCTTCAATTTTTGTAATTTACGGGCAGCTTTTGTGGAATCTAGTGGACTTTGCAAGGAGAAAACTTCTGATGCTTGTATCAAAGCCGAGGTATTTTTCTGAATGTTTTGTATGTGCCTGTTCCACATACATTATGAATGTATAAAATAATATATATTATCATTTTAAAAAATGTTTAGGCATTTTTGTCCTATATAAAGAAAATGAGCTTTTAATTGTGTGGGGGTTTTTTTAAAGCATGTTAAAATTTTGGACGTGCGTTTCATTACATAAGAAAATTTATGGCTTGGATTTCCAAAGGAAGTTTGCACTTAACTTTCTATAAACTTCAACTGCTTTGGGACAACTTACTGCTTCAAGAAATGCTGAAAATCTCTTTATGTGGAATTCTTGGAGGCTTCACCAATTTTAGTGACTATCTGTGAAGAGAAAGGTTCATAGGTCATTGAGACATACTGTCTAGCTTTCTGACACTTCTAATCTGGCAGGGATGATAAATTTCTGATTTGTGTAGCTGCTCTGTTCTCTCACTGTACATTGTCCTTCTTAATGGTTCTAGGCTTCAGGTTCTTGCTCAATTAAGATTGTGTCAGATCTCACATGTCTCCAGTGCATCAGTTGAGTGGTCAAGTGAGGCAGCTGTTTAGTCTGACAAATTTTAGTAGCAGGAGTATTAATCCAGAAGAAACATAAATAAATCTGAAAGGAGCTATGTAGGCTTCAGATCCAAAGGGTATTTATCATCTGATGGTTTGTCCTGCTGCTGCACACTCCTCCCTGCGGCTAGTGAAGCTGGGGAAAAAAGTCTGCCTTCTTTGGTGCTGAGAGATCAAATGAACGGTATTTTCTTTGTCAGAATGGATATGTGTGGGAGAGTACCCTGTTCCCTTTTTCAAATTTACAGGCCACATCTTTGCGTTAGCTTTGTTTTGATCCATGAAACTCTAATCTGTGTCTGTTACTCTGTTCCTAGGTATGCCAGAGGCAGTGCTGTACTGCTCCCTTCATGACCCAGTCACTCCCTGTCCATCTGGCTACAACACTAACAAGGTACAGTAACTGTAAAGACTTGAAAGGGTCCAGTTAAAGTTGTCAAAAGAAAACTGCCAGTCCTCCCCCAATATGTGTGGATATGCTTAGACAATAATAAGATTTCTTTATGCTTTATAGAAAAATAAATCTTTGCATAAAGAGGAGTGTCATTTACATATTCATACCTCCAAGCAAATAAAGCTGGACATTTTCTTACTTGGCAGTGCAGTTCCTGGACAGTTCCTGAACAGTTAAGTGGCAATTCAGATAGGAGAGCTTTTGACTCTCATGCTGTTGCAGCTAATGTGGTAATAAAAAAGGATACATGTGTTTACTTATGTGCTGTATAAGCTTATGGTGATGCCACTGCTAAGCAATAATCTTGAGTTCCTGTGTGTGTATTTACAGCCTGCTACAGGCCCACAAAGGGGAAGAACATAGCATTTCTGAAGGAAGGTGGTACAGCAGTCCTGGAGTGCATAGTGTTGTGAAAGTTTGCCTGTTCCATCCCACAGGCACGCACATCCCCGTGCAGCCCACGTGCTGATGGCATGGGGTCACTCCTGGCACCTGCTCAGATGTGGTCAGTCCCAAGGCCTGTTCAAGTATGGTCACATTTGGTGAAAGGTCACTGAATGACAGAGGGTAACCACTGCCATTCAGCTATCAGTGTATATTATTTGCTGGTGGGAACCAGGCTAAGTCCTGTCTTTCTGTAGGGAAGGAGTTGCCTAAAGCTCATCTCCTTGTGCAGAGGAGTTGATAGCTGTGATCTAAGCCTGGGTGTTGCAGGTTTGATTTGCCATATTTGCTGGTAAAGGTTTTTGTCTCCTTGTTACAAGGCCTTCTGCAGCTGTGCCAGAAAGCCTGGCACAGGCTGGATTTAAATAGTCATGGGTTAGCACTTGCTTCTCTAAACTGCAGGGCTATTTATTAAAGAAGCTTTTTTTACCCTGGAGAGCAGAATAAAGGTAACTAGGCTTGATTACACTCTGTGCCCTTTGGCTCAAACAGTTCTGACTTTCTTCTGTCTGTCTGCCTTCACCAGCTGTTCCTTGATGCTCTCACATAAGAGGCAGCAGGTACTAGTTGAAGAACAGCATATAGCTGCTGCATTCCAGTTATTCTGCAGGTATTCAATTGGGATCTTCCTTCTTCAAAGTTGCCCTTTTTTTTATTTAGTGGAAAACATACAAATATATTATTACATCAGATGCTTTTGACTGTTTCTTTGTTACTCAAATTTAGTGGAATGGGCTGATGAGGCCGGAAGTGATCAGGAGTGATGGATGACAACAGACATGTATTGTATTTGCATAATATTTTTCTTCCTTTTTTTTTTTCTTTTTTTTTGTGGAGACCAGATGAAAAAAACCCAAAACTCTTCTGCTCATATTTTTTTGCATCAGCTGATCAAATTCAATTTGTGAATTAGTATGCATGAGAATTGCACTGCTTAATCTGTCTGGCATAGACTAGGAGAATGTGTTTAAACCCTCAAGCCCCAAAATGTACCCATAACTCTTCATACTATAAGCTATTTCTGATAGCTGAAAGCTGTTTCTTATTTAAAAAAGCACATATGGAGTTGCAGATGAAAAGAACTAACTTCTAAAGGGATCAAGCCCAATACTTAAGCTACTTGAATACCCCTTCAAAATTTTGGAGCAGCAGTGTCACAAGTCTAACAACAACACAGCTAAGTGTTAACTTGCGCCAAGTGGCGCTCACAGGTTAATTACAGTGTGCAGAATAGGATGATGAGAGGCAACTGACACAAACTGGAACACAGAAAGTTCCACCTTAACATGAGAAAAAACTTCTTTCCTGTCAGGGAAATAGGAAACTGGAACAGGCTGCCCAGAGAGGTTGTAGAGTCTCCTTCTCTGGAGACTTTAAAACCCACCTTGATACGTTCCTGTGTGGCCTGCCCTGGGTGATCCTGCTCTGTCAGGGGGGTTGGACTCAATGATCTGCAGGAACATTCCATGAATCTGAACGTTTAGTACATTGAATGGTGACATCTGCTAGTCCAGAGGTGTTCAGGTAACATAACCTCTCTGTGCAAGTGCTTCTGTCTTCCATTAAAAGCTTTGAAGGTAGTGCAGAGTAACGACAGAAAATGGGGGCCCATGTGCGTGCACAGAATGGAAAGCGTGTGAAGAGACTGAGAAGACCGTGTGTGAAATCCTAATGAGTACCTGCCATTTTTTATGATGGCTCAGCTTGAAAGCTATGTATTTCTTTTACACTTGGTATTTCAATTCCTTCTTAAGTGTCTGGATTTGGAACCTAAAATGACAGTGGATTCTAAGATTAAAATTCCTAACAACCTTTTGTATCCTAGGGTGTTTGTGTGGTTTATATATACACTTACATATATATGTACTTGTATATGTAAGCCACATATGAATATACATGCATATTCCCACGGGTGGTATGAATTCACTGCTTAGAAGAGGAAATAGTTTCTTTGTTTTGCACTGTGTATGGAAAACTAGTGGTGCTCTATTTCCCACTGCAACATTTGCTGCTTGTCATGAGATGACAACCTAAGTTTGATGGGAATAAAATCTTTTCTTCTTTTTATTTTTGTTTTCCAGTTCTGCCACTAGTTTATGTGATGATAGGTCAGCTGTTCTGTCTCAGAGGCTTCCAAATATGTGGAAAATTCATTGTGTTGAGTGTGATGATTTCACCACAGAGTATCCCAGAAATCCTTATTCAGTCATTTATCTATCTACTTTTACTCATTGTGTCAAGTGCAGTTCATTATCTGAGCCACACTTCTGGAGAACTTACCTATGAAGTATCATTCCAGTATCTGGTGTTGCACCAGTCCTGTTCCTTCTCTCCTTTGACCCTTAAAATCTGTTAACCTTTGCAACTAACATCCATACCTATTCTTCCTTGACAGGCAGTGTCCCTCTGGGGAAACTCAGGACGCATGGAAATATCAGCTTCCAAGTTCATGGACATCCAACGGGCCATCCAGCCAGACTGGTTCCAGTGTATCTCTGATGGAGACACCATTTCTGGTGAAGCTGGTAGAAAAAGGGCCAAGAAGTCTGTGGATAGGTCGCTTTCCTTCCTGGATGCATGCCTTCAGCTGCTAGAAAAATCACCGGTAAGGTCCCCAAAATATAAGGCAATAGCACTGCAGCTGCTTTTTGGTCTGTGCTGCATTCTGGGCTAGTCCCAGGATGTGATTTAGTAGGAAATTGTGTCATGATTATATAGATCACAGAATGCCTAGGTGACAGTCCTGAATGAGGTAGTATCAGTACAGTAGCACAGCAGGTTTTGCTTCTGCCACTTTCTTCTTTTCATAATGTACCTCCTGCACTGGGATACCCATTTCTAGTAGTTGAGGAGGACTGGTTTTATTTTATCCTGGCTTTATTTTATTTTTTTCCCCTTTTGGACTGTACTGCATTTCATTCAGTTACCTTCATTGGTAAAGTAGGATCTCCTCATTCAGACTGTTCAAACCCATCTTTTTGCTCTGAAGTTTCCTCAGTTCCAAGTGAGGGATGACTTGCTAGAATTTTCCAGGGCTGGTCTTTCTTCCAGAAGCTTTTAAACTTTATTCCTTTTTGGTGAAAGGAGACAGACTATCTGAGTCTGTACTACAAATGAAAATGGTTGACAGGAGCTGATATTGGTACCCCCTGAAAGTCAATTCATTGTGAGATCTTGTGTCTGGCAGTCAGGGTAATGGCATCTGCTTTGTGTCTACACGATGCATGTAGTGCTGAGGGGTCATCTCCACAAAGCCATGTGCAAAGAATTTCTGAGGTTATTAACTTCTACAGGGAGGTGTGAAGAATGATGCTAAAATTGAGTGAGTGTCAAGGTAAGGAGCAAAATCTCATTTCTCCCAATAAGTGTTTCTTCCTTACACTTGGACTTCTCAGTGTTGTGTGGGGCATAGTCTAACATGGGATGAAACACTGTGCCTCTGACACATTCCTGAGAGCAGGCCAGATCTAGGATGTCTTGCGTGTCTTTGGTAGAGCACGCTCTAACACTTGTAGCTTTCTTCTGGGCCAGGAACTACAAGGAAGTGTAATGTTTGGGGCAATTGAAGGTGGAGATATCTTGGAAGAGAGGCTCAGATCAGCCAGGGAGACTGCCAAGCGACCTGTGGGTGGCTTTCTGCTAGATGGCTTCCAGGGATGTGCCATGGCCAAGGAGACCAAGTTGAAACTGATAGCTTCTGTCACAGCAGAGCTGCCAGAGGATAAACCGAGGTAAGTTGTGTGGGCAACATCCTAAGCAGTCCATCTGTCCTATTATGAAGAGCATCTACCGGCTGCTGTGCAATATCACGGTAGGAAATAATCAGTGTGTTACACAGCTCTGTTTACGTGACAGGCTGCATAAATTCTGCCACTGTCAGGCTACAGCCTTCAACCCTTGTTTTGGTTTTTAGCTGCAACTGGCACCAAGCATTTGGAGAGTATTCAGGATTTTAGCTCAAGTCATTGAGAATATTCAAGATTTTAGTTCAAGTTATCTTTAATTTTTGTTAGAAAAAAATACATGTGGAGTATGTCTGTGCTGCTTGCATTTGTCCTCTGAGACCATGGCTTACCTGAAGTTCAGCTTGAACAAGAATGTTATTATCAATGTAGGGACCTCTTCTCAGAAAAACTGCAATGTTTCTAATTCTCTCTGATCTGAACTGGATGACAGCAGAGATGGGTGCTGGCAGAACCAGCCAGTGCCTAACATGATCTCATGGAAGCCAGCTCCGACCTAGTACCTGAGGCACTGAGCCTGTGAACTGCCATAGGTGGTACACAGCCTGACCCAAAAAAATTGTATTCCCCTCTTGGACTGGCATGGTGTGGGGATTGTTACATGTTCTGGGTTGTTAGTTAGGCCCATCAGATCCATGCCAGATACTGGACAGGAGTGACAGCATTTTTGACTCTTACAAATGACTTACAGTAACTAAACACTTCCAGAAAATGTGTGCTAATACTTGCTAGTCATTGAGAAACAGAAAGGCTTCTTAGTAATGGGTTGAGCTTGCTGGCTTTTACATGGGTTGCTCTTACAAGAGCAGCTGCAGCAGAGGTAGTATGGGGTGCTTTTTTCATTGGTTCCTGAAGAGAGTGATTCAGGCCCCATTGCCTTTCTGTTGCTGTGCTGCCCTCTGCTAGCTGAGCATTGCTCTGACCTAATGGCCTTCAAAAGAAAATTAAATGCAAAAGCATGTGTCTAGTGTTGCAGCTTGTTCATGCTTAGTGGTGCCTGGGGTTTGAATTTTCCTGACAATTAGAAGGCTTGCTGTGTTGTTGCCATCCTGTCTGGCTGAGCTACTTAAAATATCCCCTGGGAGTACTGGAGTCCAATCTGCTCAGCTAACCTTAGTGGCTACCAATACATCTGCCTCATCTATCAAATAGTTTGCTTGTCTGGTTAAGACAAGTGTTTCTGACCTCTTTGTAGGAGGAAAGCTGGTTTGCCCTCGGGGGGTCTTGTAAGTACCTCAAGTGAATTTCAGACAATCCTGCTTTACTGAATTACCCTTGCCATTCTGTCTGGAGAAGGGTTTTTTGCAGCCGTGTTCTACCACAGTATCAGATTCGCTCAAGATGAACGTGGTCTGTGCTTCACCAAGAAGTGACTTTTTTGTGTTATGTTGAAATGATCTTATGAATGTACTCTTTGGAGTCCTTTCACATTATCTAAAGATTCTGAAGTCCCTTGGTAAAATATATTTTTCTTTTCAATAGCATCAGAACCCTTGCTAGAATAAACACTTGTCCTTATCTGTGTAGGTAAATTTTAGGAAGAGTTTTGATCAATGTGCAGAGCTACTGTTTTAACTATGGAGTATCGTTTCCTCCATGCCATGAGAGCCTGAAACATAAGACATTCATGCTGTAAACTCCCATCCTTATTCTGTCCTCGTCAGTTTAATTGGAGTGCTTGGAAAAGTGACTAAAAATGGCACCTTGTGACTTCATTTATCAGCCCCTGTGTATTTTCCTAATTATCTGTTTAGATCATTGCCCTACATTAACTTCTACTGCTGTCAGCCCAGCCGTGCACCTGCCAGAGAGCAGGCACTGCTCTAGTCTCTTCTGCTTCACCCACTCTCAGGGAAGCTGCCAACTAAATTTGGCTGACAGCAGGATCTCTATTACCACTGATGGCAATCCAGCTGGGCTCTTCCTGGCTTTTAATGCCATGTCCCGGGAGATGTTACAGCTCAGATTTTTGGGTAAATCGTTTGAGCAGGTAGAGCGTAAAGAAGGGTAAGAATAAAGCAAGGAACTTTTCTCTTTCTGGTGACATTTCTCATTAGTGCGTTTTCTAGGCAGTTCTCCAAGTGCTGTATGATGTCTGTCACCTGAACAACTTTTATCTTTGACCAGCCATCTACTGCAGTCTCTGCTCCTCTTGATCAAGTCTTTCTAGACTGTCTCCTAAACAGTTAACAAGCAAAGAGGTCCCTGCATCTGGAAACTGGTAGTTCCTGGGGGTACAAACATGAGTAAGGAAAAAACTGTTTTATGGCATAGATGTTAGAAAAGTTTTTAATCTAAGTGTATTTATATGTGAAAAAAATTAAATGACTTAAAGCATAATGAACAGAGTGAGTGTTTTCCATAGTAAATGAGAGATTATTGCTGTCTTCCAAATGGAAGATAAGAAAAGGCTGCCATGTACTGGATACATTGGAGGTGGGGAAATGGAATCACACAGGGTTCTGAGTGATGAGTGTTTGTACCCACTTGCCTTCTGGTTAGCAGTTGCCAGGATGAGCTACAGGTGCTGCACATGCATCTTTTCCTTCAGGTACCTGCTTGCTTCTAGCTGGAATATTCTAGATTTGTCTTCTTGTGTGGCTCTTACAGAATCATCCATGGTATGGGCAAACCAGATGAGGTGCTTGAGTGCGTTGAAAGGGGAGTGGACATTTTCGAGAGCTTCTTTCCCTTCCAAGTGACAGAGAGAGGCTGTGCCTTGGTTTTCAGTTATGACTGCCATCGAGATCCAGAAGCAACAGGTAGGCTTCTTGATGGTCACCTATTTTACTGTATCAGGCAGTATTGTGGCAAACATAATTTGTGCTTTGGAGGGAGGTGTTTCTTCCTGAAGTGTGTGGTAACCATTGGAAAAACTGGGATTCCACTGTCAAGTGTTGCTTTTGAAGGTGTGTTATTTTGGAGTGAAACCTGTTAAGGTGAACTTGGAAGCCTCAACCTAGAATCTGAATGTCTGATTAGCCATAATATGCTCAAGTATTTCTTAAACATTTAGTGAATAGAGGGGGTTTTGTTTGGCAATTTTTGTTACCATTAGTGGTGAAAGCTGGACCTATTAAGTGAAGATCTGAGATACTCGATCTCTAGAATTAACTGAATATGTGTTTGTTTTAATAATATATTTTTGAAGTCCCTTCTTCTTTCTAGCTGACAGAAGTTAAGGGTTCTTCTTTGGGCAGCTTTCCTCTCTGTCCTTGCATTCATCAGCTCACATCAAAACAAAGAGGAAATGTTCATAACTCATTACCTCATTACCCTGTGAGATGGGAGCATGTGTATTAGCCATTAAAGCATCTATCACATGTGTTTCAAGCAGCTGTTTTGGTTTGGCCTATTAAATGTTTGTAATACAGAAAAACATTTTATGTTTTTCCTCCTGGGTAGAACCTAGCAGCTTTTCATGCCTGGATAATTCAAAACCGTCTGAATAGAACAGAACATCTTGTTTCTTTGTGCTTGCTGCAATATTTTTTAAACCCTTCTCTTTGTTTGTTGTACTTTACCTTGTCTCACCTTATTCTTAAATGATAAGATTCTGGCAAAGGACGGTCTTTCTGTGTCTGTTTAATGCTCAGTAAATGTGGATTGTGCAAACTGCAATATCAGTGTTTCCAGATGCATCTCCTGCTTAAGAAAAAACCTGCAAAATTCTGGGGTGCTTTTAAGATGGGTGGCTGAAAATGCAGATGTGGAATTTAAATCTTCTGCATTAGACCTATCAGCCTCTTTTGCTTGCAGTTGTTTATAAAAACCAAACCAAAACTCAAAGCATCTAAATCTCTGAGCCTGATGACAGCGTGGAAAGTAGAATGATCGAATGCAAATGAGTTGCCTGTGTTCTCTAACAAAATCTCAATAAAATCAATTTCTTCAGGTGATTGCATTCTGTTCAACATGGAGTTAGGACTGAAATTTTTTTTGACGTTTTATTAAGAATTCAGTTCAGTAGAGGAGCAAAAAGTTACACTGTTGTTTCACCTCTAACTCTTCATTAGGTTTAGTAGATTAGTTTTCACTTGTCTCTTGCTGTTTTGATCATCTAAAATTGTATTTGTGTTAACTAACCTATGACAAATAAAAATAGTTGTTTATTATAGGAAAAATGTGGAAATTTGTGGCAGGATTTTTCATCTGACAAGAGAGTAGCAGAAATATGTACTGTAAGGTTGCTGCCCTTCCTCTGCCCTTGCTGTCTGTTCATAAAAGGCTGTTGTCTTTTATTTTAAATAGTTGTAAACCAAAATGGGGCCTGTGACCTGGAGAAGAATAGTGCTGAAGAAGAGCAGGATGAAATCTTCAAAGCTGACCAAGAAATGACACCATTTGAGATATTTCTGAAGGACAAAAGGTACAGAAGTTTGTGAGGCGGGTACCTGTAGCTGTATCGCTAAATATGATGCTTCTGTCCTCTGTCCTGGGTTGCATGTGGGCAATAGCTGAATGGGAAAATTCATAAAACTGAAAGGTGTTGAGGACTGTACTTCTGCTTGGTGAATGGAGAGTGTTGGGCAAGAATTCTGACTTGTTATTGGGCAACATCTTATGGCTGAAAGCACTGTCTTTTGCCTGACCTAAAGCCAGGGGTTTTCTGATCGTTTATTCGGCAGACATGCTGTTGTCATAACCATGTTCCAGTTGAAAGAAAGCAGGTTCACAGAGGTTATCTGGGTCTTCCTCATCTAACTTGGGTCATCTTCCAGCGGGACCTGGACAAGCTGGAGAGGTGGGCCCAGGTGAACCTCATGAGGTTCAACAAGAGCAAGTGCAGGGTCCTGCAC
>JANHFX010017141.1:15903-41775 GCA_027560015.1 Chloroceryle amazona
TGTCTCCAGGGATGGGGCCTCAACCACCTCCCTGGGCAACCTGTTCCAGGGCTCCACCACCCTCATGGTAAAGAACTGCTTCTTTACATCCAATCTAAATCCACTCTTTTCTAATTTAAAACCATCCCCATTTATTTCTACATCTCTCAAGTCCAGCAGTCTTTCAGATCATGGAGTTTTTATGCATAGAAAAATCGTTGCCAGGTATGTTATAGAGGTGCTGTTAAGCATTGGGTAGTAGTATTTTTTTTTCTCCATCTAGAACCCTGCTGATTTTTGATTCATAACCTGAGTTGGCCGGCAAAGGGCCCAAATAAAATGTTTAAACTTTCCTCTCAATAATCTCAGAGAGGTTTCCTTTGTGACATGGAAGGCATGCACAAAATAGATGATGGTGCAGGCCATTTTAATGGTCTTGTTTATAGTACTCTGGGATGATCTATATAATTCATCTGGGACCTCATTTTTTTTCTCATATAAGGAACACTCACTTCTTCAGACTGTTAAAAATGCTCAAGCATGTTACAATCTTTCCTTAAGCACATTCTGTAGGCGTGATAGGACTTTTCAAACAAAAAGATAATTAAGTTAAATCCCTTTTGAGAAGTTGGATCTAGATTGGCAAAGTTGGTGCTGGCATAAAAGGGGTTAAGATCTTCCTGCAGCAAAATGTTCTTGTTTCCTTGATGATTTTGCCAGTGTGAATGGTGTCTGTCAGAGTGCACAGTCTCCTCCTTGGTGGCATATTGTCTGGGAAAGGCAATACCTTGTCTGTCTCACAGTGAGGTGATGATGAACTGCCTGGTTACATCTACACCTGTCATCTCTGTAATTTAGTTAAACTGGTCAGGTGAAAGTGCAACACAGTGGGATGGTCTATCACACTTCTGACATTCTTCAGCTCCTGGACTTGCTCACTCCCCATCATTTCAAAAACTTCAGAGAAAACCTGCTCTGTTCGGCAGCTCTTTGTGTGTCTGAACATCTCATGGAGGTCTTAGGGGAAGCAGATGTGGGTGAGAAAGGGCCTACCTTTCTTACCAGGTTACCCTGGTTAACCAGGGTTATTTCAAACCTCAGCCTGAAAATTCAAGAAGCTATGTTGTGGGGACAGGGCCATGTATAAAGAAATTATAACTAGAAGCACCAGTATCTGCCAGACAGTGCAGGATTAGCCAGCTTCCCATCTTCCCTACCCCCTGGCCCCTGTGTAAAGCATTTTCTGGCCAAGGGGATTGCCAATGTGCTGGCAAAGGTAATGGCTGTGGTTCATCCCTGCAGCTGTAGAGGACAAGGTGTATCTCATGCATCTGTACTTACAGATCAGGCTGGTTTGGAGACTGTTGGTCAATAAAAAAATCTAAAAACTAAGGCCTTTGGATCACAGAATCACAGAATCATCTAGGTTGGAAAAGACCCATGGGATCATCGTGTCCAACCTTTTACTCTACATCACTGGATGTAATGGCCCAGCACAGATTTTTCACAAAAGAAACCAATAGTTTCAAGGTCGTTGGCCAGAGTTCCTGGACACATTCTAGTGCTGTGTGTGATACCTTATACTATACCTTATAGTGATACCTTGATGCCTTTCTGAAGTATTGGACATGTATGGCAAAGCGTGACATGAAGGTGGCTTTGTAGCAATGCTTTCTGCTTGGTGCTCCCTCCTTTCACAGGAGAACAGCTTGTTTGCCTTTTGCTGAGGTAATCAGGGGAGGTATAGAAAGTGATGTAGCCAACATCTTGCAGGAAGTCATCAGAGGCTACAAATCTGTCCCAGGCTCTTTATACTGCCCTTCTCAGACCAGAATGGAAATGTCTGCAATGTAATGTCAAATGCCTAATGAGCCAAAAAACAGCTGAGGAAACCAACCCTGAGGAAAGCCAGATGCTTTCCTCAGATGAAGCTGAGTGAACTGGGATGGGAGAGAACACAAAGACTGGCAGGCGGCCAAAGCCTTCATTGAGATGCAGCATCTTCAAGGAAGGGAGCAGGAGATGGAGCATCTGGGAGGAAGGCGCATAGACAAACAGGATGATTAGGATTTGGCAAGGTCAGGGAAGAAAGGAATGGGAGCTGTGCAGTATGTCCACTTGTAGCACTGCCAATGCCAAGCTGCAGAAGACACTGGGATGTGCCTTTTTGCATCCCTTGTTTTGCGCATGTCTTGAGGAGGAAGCATTCTGTTGTGCAGGAAGTTTAGCAATGGCTGCTATATGCCTGCTGACAAAGACAAGAGGCTACAGAGTAATGCTGGTGGCCTTCAGACCTGAGGCTGAGGGGAGACTGAGTGCTGGACTCACTGATACCTGGCTCCCCTGTTACCTGCAGACAGCACCATCACAAGTATTCAGGGGAATCCAACAGCATTAACCATCTGCCAGTCTCCCTCTGCCTGTCCCTCACAGACAGACAGACAGAAATGCTGCTGTCTCTCAGCTGATGCATAGCAAGGTGAACAGTCCACTTGCATCAGCCCTTCTACCAGAGCACAGGGTGGCAAAAGGAAATGTAGGGTCCTATAGTGAGTGTGCTTCTGTCCAGTGAAAAGTAGCCTTTATTTGTGCTATTCCATTCAACCATGCTTACAGCTGCCAGGTAAAACTTATTAAAAGTGACAACAGTCCCCAGGACAGGGAACCAGAAAGGTCTTCCCCACATTACCAAACAAGCAGCCCGGTGCTTGTCTTGCTGAGATGCTTAACTCTTTATACGGAAATTAATTTTTAATTATGTTCGTTTTCTTCTTTGGCTCTAGGGGTTTTCTTTTTCTTTTTTGCCTCACATTTCCAGAGGCTTTCAGTGCCAAGATTAAACCAGTGTCTGTCACAAAGATTCACTGATGTGTGGCCAGAATCATAAAGGAGAATTCCTCACCTGGGCCTGGGAGAAAGAGCATCCCTTTTGGAGAAAGGTATGGTTGGCATCAGAGCTGACGGGATCCCATCTGGCGCTTGAGGTGGTGTACCAAAGTAAGGGTGGCATGAGTGATGCCAAAAAAGAAGAACAAGAAAGTTTACCGCTGTCTTGAGTTGAGCTGACTGATTGGAGAGTAACAGAGCACAGCTGGGTCAGTGGCATGTGCGATTGAAATACAGGACTGGCCTAGGAGATATCATCTACCTCCTGTTCAATGTCATTCAGCAAGATATATGTGGCAGTTGATGTTGACTTTGAAGAAGTACTGTTTCGAATCCTCACACCTTGAGTTGCCTGCAGCCTTGTAAGCCTTCCTTTGCTACTAACTCAGCAGGTCAGGTGGTAAGATACCACCAGGATATGACAGTTATGTTAATTCATTCTTACCGTTAAATAAGGAAAAGTTCACTTCAGTGGTTCACTCAAAGGCTAATTCAGATTTGGGTACTTGCATTGGTCTGAGGAAGATCTGCTGTGCCCATTCGTTTTGGGAGATGAGACACCTCACAGCCAGGAGAGTTTGCAGGCTGAAGGCTGCCAGAGCCAGTCATCACCTCATGAGCAAACCATCACACACTTGGCTGAAACTAATCAGATTGTTACCAGTGCCCTCTGAGTGTCTGCAATTCATATTGGTAGTTTTCTGAGCATCACCGTATCGTCAGTCTGCAGCTTGTTGATCAAAATGCTGGCATTGATTAGATGTTCTTCAAAACCATCACGTCAGTAACAGTGACTGCATCAGGGCTTTGCTTTCCTATAAGCTTAAGCCAAGCTCTGTTGCTGTGTAAGGCTGTCCCTTCCAGAGGAGCTGCTAGCCTGAGCAGGTTGTGCTGACCTCAGCTGCAGATGGAAGACCAGCCTGGGGAAACAGGTGCCCAGGTCACTCCAGTCCTCCTCAGAGAGGCTGCAACAGGGCATGTACCAGGTGTACTCACCCCCAAGGCGGGGCTGCTCACAACACCACAGCAGGGTCCAGCTGAGCTCATCCTCTTAAGAAGTCTAGAAAGGACTACTTGGGCAAGAGAGGTTTTCTGCAAGACTTTCTTTGTCCTTGTTGTAGTCTGAGAAATGTGCTTTTTAAATCTCTTTCTGCAGCTGGGATTGTTATAATGTGTCCAACAGCTGCTGCAAGGTGCACTGGAACATGTTAGCTGAGAGGTATCGCTTGCACGGCCATGGAGCTGTGCTGGTAGGTGAAACTTCTCTCCACCATTTCCTTGCCTTCCCAGCAGGCAGACTTTCTTCATGGAAGATTCTTTTACCTTCTGCCCCTTGGGTTTTCGTGCTCTCCTTAAAGACTCCTGTGTGATCTGGTGCCTGTTGTGCCTGCTGCTGCCTCCAATGGGGCAGAGAGGGTTTTATGGTTTCTTCTCTGTTTTGCAATATAAAGCTCAACATAAGAACTGCTGATTTCAGCTCTGGATGGCTTCACATTGGTGCCTGGTACCATTTAAGCGTAACCTGTGATTCTGCTGCTAGACCTGAAGTTTAAATTGTAGCCTTTAGGGCACAGCCAAGAGCCATGGGGCACATGTGGGGCTCTGATCGGTGAGGGACATCTCCTGTTCCATCTTCACCCAGGTAAGCCACAGATGTAGTTACAGTAAGCACCATACAGCAGCCTACATAGAAAATTTTGCTGGTCTGTGAAGAGGTGGCAGTGAGCTACAGAGATGCTCTCTGCTTGCCTCTGCCTGCCATGCTTGAAGAAGTCAGTGACTGAGAGCTGCTCATGGTGGGTTGTCTTGTGTTGCCTTGCCTTGTTTTCAGACGATCTGTACTCAAATACCCTCTACCATCATGAATACCTGAGCAGCCTGAGCAGAGGTTGCAGACTGAGAGGCACTATGGAGAGTGGTTTCGAGCATGGACTGTCATTTCCAGCCCAGAGTCAGGCTCTTAACACTTATTCTGAAACCTCTTATTTATAATCCATTTTATTGACATGTTTTGTGCTCTAAAAAAAAAATAATCTACTCAGAGCTGCAGCCATCATCAGGATCCACCATGTCCCTCCAGAGAGGACACTGGGAGGTGCATGCACATCCCTGGGTGGGTTGTGCTGTTTAGGAGCCCCCAGAATGCAGCATCACAGGTGAGAGCAGCAAACTTGATGCATGCAATGTGTGGCACACCCACCACAGACATACACGTGGAGAGCCTCAGGTACACTCGGAGGAGATCAGGGTCTCTGTGGCTTTGTCTGAGTCGGTGTGTGGTGCTGTGAGGGAGCTGCATGTGCCTGCTGACTTAAGTGAGCTTAACTCACTGCGAGCCTGCTGAGCGAGCTGTGGGGGTACGTGGGCCCAGCGGCTCATTCATCTGGGTTCTGGCAGCTCAGTCACAGCCTGTGGCTCTGTGAGCTGGGACATGGCTGCTTGAAGAAATGTTGGAAGCAGGGGATAAATGGTGTTTTTCAGCCCATTTCTCAGGCGTGCTGTAATTGCGTCTAGACAGGCAGTACTTGGATGGCTGCCTTGTACCTTGCAGGGAGGGGCTGCTGTTCCCAGTGGGTTTTGCCAGCTCTTTTTCGTCTCCAAAGGGTCTTAACTCTCTTTAGCTACAGAAGAGATGCTTCCTGTCTATTCTGTCTGCTGGCTCATTTACAAATGGTAACCAGTATGAGGGTTCTTAGATATCCCATTGATGCTGCCTGGTGGAGCTGGGTGGAGGTGAGCACAAGCTGCAGGACCCCTTGCTGTGCCTGCACATCTGCCCAGCCATGCTGCTGGAGCGGGTCTCCTGACACTGGGAATTATTTACAGCCTGCAGCGATCTCTGAGCTCCGTTTTGCTCTCTGCAGGAGAGGAGCTTTCTGCATTCTCCAAAGGCTCTTCTAATGTGAATACCGGCATGTAAATGAAACCCTGCACAACGCCTGTGGATGTTCAGCAGAGCACAGAGTCACAGCTTGCCTCTCCTCCTCCAGCCAGTCATGGAGGCAGGGAAAAAAAACAGCAAAGATGAAAACGTAGAAAATTAAGGTTAGGAGGAGACATTTCAGTTATAAAATAAGGGAGTGTGGATTGTTCTACTGCAAATAATGAGTGGGGGCTTGTGAAGCACAGTTTCTTGGGGGCTCCTCTGCTGCCCTTCTGGCTTGCCAGGGAGGATGGGGAGGCATCAACTGGTTGCACCTTTGACTGTTTCTCTTCCTTGGCCTTTCCTGTGAGGCCACCTGTGTTCACATTGCCACTGTAAAACTGGGCATGGAGTTCAAGCAGTACATGAGGGAGAGGGAGAAAGAGATTGTTATCTTTTGGAGTTGAGGTTTTGGAATTGCGGTGGCTGGGATTTGTAGTGATTTTTTGTTTGGGGTTGGTTTTATTTGTTTGTTTGTTTTGTTTTGTTTTAGTTTGGTTTGGGGTTTTTTTTGTCCATAGCAGATTATAGTTCTAGAGGTTGCTGTCATTTCTGTGATCTGATAGTTCAAATCTTAATTATTAAATAAAGGACCGTATTTTTAGATATAGAACTTTCCCCATCCCATATAGCTGTGTGGGTACCAAAGTGCTGTTTGGTCTTCTGCCTCACCTTGTGTTCCTCACCTCTACCCTGAATTGTCTACTTGAAGAACAGATTCAGATTCAAGTAAGACCAGACTGAACATGACACCTTGAAAGGGACCTAGTCACCCTTTAATAGATCTTTTTCTTGTATCCACCTTTTTGGCAACTATATAAACCCATTGAAACTGATCTCTGGTGATCTGTGTTATGAAGCATCTTAATGAGAATTACTTCAGCTGCAATCTGTCCACAAGTTGATTCACTTGGACGGTTACCCCCAGTATCCTGTATGCCGAGTGCCTCCTTTGCTTTGAGTTACTTACAGTAGCACCTTTGAGCAGATGGAGTAACACTACCACATGCCTGCCTCTCATAGCTGGGAAACTAATTGACCATATTTTCAAAACCATCATCTGGAAGGGCTTGTAGCAGCCACTGATTTCTTTCCCAGTGGCAAGTAAAATGCAAGTAATAATAAAAGCCTCTTGTGGGTGTCCAGGTGAATGATCATTTTATAGGGGGAAGGTGTTGAGGGCTACTGGTAAGAAAATACTTATGGAAGCACTACTTTCAGCACAAAGGTACCAAAACCTCCAGTTATGTCGGTGGTTTATTGGATAAATGCAGTTACAATGTAGTATGGAGGACACCTCCATGGGCAAACAACACATGCTGTCCACAAGCATCTCCTCCCAAAGCCCAGACAAACAGAAGTAGAGAGAACTCTGTTACGTGCTCCAGAGGTGGAAGATATGGTTTGGCTTTGTATTAGGAAAGAGAGGAAGCCCTTCCTGGACAAAGGAGCTGGGCATGGACACAGGCAGAGACAGCACGCACAGTTACACCCAAAGCTGTGAAACAAGCACAGCTAAAGCACAGCTAAGCCTTGGGAGAGAGGCTGGAGCCTCTGACTCGGTACAGTGAGGGGGGCAAATAAGAGAAATGTGTTGAGGCTGTCCCAGGTCAGGTTTTTATGTACAAGAAGAGTGTTTTGAGTACCTCAACATGAGACATGGTACGGCAGGGCTTGCCTGGTGTTTTCATCCAGGAACTACTGGAGCTGGGTTTATAAAATACTGGGAGGAAAGGAGACTGTGGCAGGGCTGTATTTGGCCAGCTCCTGGAAGCTGGGATGTATGGATGTCTTGTGTGCTGACAGGTGTATTGTCAAGGGGAGACAGGGAGAGTTCTGGGTCAGATCCTGAGGCGTACGTCCTTTCTTACTGGGAGGGATGTTATTGAAACACATCTCTGCAAGGTGTGGGCTGTAAGAGGGGTTATTGCAACAGTCAGATGGGACAAACCCTTAATCTAGAAGTGCTCCTGATGAGGAGCACAGATGTAGATTGGTTCCAAAGGGACCACAAACGAGTCAGGGTGCATGCAACTTGCCCCAGCTGAAAAAAAACAGCTTTGAATCTATTGCAGGCATGACTGGAGCTATCCTAGGCCACCTTCACCATTTAGTGGCCCCAGTAGATGACCAACTGTGTGGTAATTAAGTAATGGCAAATCTATCACTGGTCTTTGTGTTAGGAAGAGAGGGGACACAGTGATAGTGTTGCACTTGTCATGAGATCTGACCCACCAGAGGGATGGTAGCCACCTCTCTACCTTGCAAGGAGCAATAAAATACAATCTGGAAGCACAGGGGAAGGTTGCATTTGCAACTGGGACAATTTTCTCAAGCACTGAAGGTGACACAGCTTTATAGGCAAACCTTTTGATGGAGACAGCAGCGATGTTGTCATTTCTCCATCCGTTTCTCAGTTTCCTTGCCATATGCTTGTTCTTGGCTCCTCACTGAAGGGATCAGGACCCTTTTCAAAGAGGTTATGTTCTCCCCTCTTATTAGGACTGCTGAGCGTGGGCTGGGTGCCTTCTGCAGGCTGAGGCTCCACCAGTGGGTAGGCAAATGCATTCCCAGCATGTAGGCAATGGAGATGAGAGATACTTGGGTCTCATGTGCTCTGCGAGCCTGGCAGCTTCCAGGAGTGGCACACTGCAGTGGCTGATCTTCCACTGCATGCCCAGGTCTCCCTCTCTGTGCTGCTGTGCCCAATGCTGAGGGACTCACTGGTTTGCCTTTGTGTCTTCTTCCCCTTCCTCCCCAGAAGTGGGAAGTGCTTGTACTTTCTTAAGCAGGAGCACTGAGGCTCAGTGTGGGAAGCCAGTTGTGTAGGTGGGGCACCTTCCTGATCTTCACGCAGATGGTGCCTGGGTGCAGAGGGTGCCTGGATGTTGGCAATGGCCACATCAAGCCAACCACCACTGCTCACAGCTGAGGGGAGTGTATCTCTGCCCAAAGCGCATAAAGCAGAAGGAGGGAAAGGGCCCCAGACCTCATCCCCAGTCCAGGAGTCTACTACAAACCACAGCCCATGAAGCCCGATGGTCAGCAGCAGAGGATCTTGAGGAAGGCTTTGCGGAAGTCAGTGTTGAAGGTTGTGTAGATGATGGGGTTGAGGGCGCTGTTCACATAGCCAAGCCAGGTGCTGGCACTGTAAAGCCCCGGGGGCACACGGCAGGATGGACAATGGGCGTTGAGGATGTGAATCAAGAAGAAGGGCAGCCAGCAGACTATGAATGCCCCTGGGTTTAGAGAGAGGGAGAAAACAGTCAATGACTTCACAGAAGCAACTACTTGGAAAGGAGCCTGCACCTGTGCCCTTTGCCTCCAGCCTCTCACTATGTCCATGTGTGTATCTGCTTCAGATAAACATGGAAGGTGACATTTATTCCTGATACAGAGGGACTTGGCAAGGGCTCAGGCTGCTTGGGAACAGTTGTGTAAATGGATGGACAGGGCTTCAGAAGGGGACTGGTGACAAACAGACAAAAGCAAGTGGCCACAACTTAAGAGGGAATGACTGCTGCCTTAGCTGCTTTAATCAGTGACAATGAGGGCTGCCATATTTCCTTGCTACTACTGAGTTAATGAGGGGAAGCAGTGCATCTGGTGACCGTGGCAGGTGACTGGGGTACCAGTCTCCTGGCTTCTCTGTGCAGGTCTGTGAGCTGGTTCCTCTGCTACTCCTTGCTTTGGTTTCCTCTCTAAGAGCTGCTGCATGTATGGAAACTTAGGATTGTTCCAGCTTTATAATAATCATAATAATAAAATAAAGGGAAAGCAAAGGTATTGGCTGTTGCTCCCTCTAGCAGGGCTTGCTGGCCACTGATTTTAAACAAAAAGGTAGCACAACATATCAAATAACGCACTAACATACTTGGCTCTCCACATTTGAGACCCTTACTCTAGATCCCTAAATATCCCATTGATGTCTCTCTTGAGTTTGTGGTGCAGTGACAGCTCAAGTCTGGGCCTTGCTTGCACTTCTTAAATCCCAATACAGTATTAGGAGATTCCTTGTTCTTGCAAGTCCCAAACCATCATCCCCTGCACCCCATTAGACAGAGTGGCTCTCACTCACCCAGGACAATAGCTAGCATCTGGGTAGCCTTCCTTTCCCGAAGCTGGATCAGCCGGGGCTGCTGGTGCACTAGCTTCAAAGAGCTGATGGTTTTGCCATCACTGAGCCTCTGTACCTCCAGTCCTGTCTTTGTGCTCTTTCTCCTCTCTTCCAGCCTGCTGTGTTGTGTAGCCCCTTGTGTGTTGGTGAGGGATGCCTCATGGCAGAAGCTGCAGTACCGCTGCAGGCTGAAAACAGTCAGCAACTTCCTTTTGGTAGACATCTCCGGTCCTGAGCATTTCAGTGGAAGACAGGGGGAAAAGGTGCCTTGGCATCTGTTTGGCAACGCTTTTTTCTCCATGTGTACCTGCAAAAAAGGATGCCATGGAGGAACTGGGAACTATTCAAACCATTCATTGGGTCAAAGGATGACAAGGAAAGTTGTAGGAGTCATCCTTAGTCCCACCTGCTTCTTAGACTTGCACCATATCCTCTGGACTGACTTATCAGAGGGGTGGACAACTCCCTGCCTCCGTCCCACCAACAAGAGCATGAGAACGAGAAAAGTTGAAACATGTGCTCTGCTAAACTTTCACTTTTATTTTTGTGTTGGCCCTACTCCCCTCCCCACCCTTTTTAAATGTAGCTTCACTGTGAGAAAATGGGTAAAACAAGTGACCAGGCAATCTCCTTCAAATCATTGTGCTGGTTCCCATGGTTGCAGATATTTCATCTAGAAAGGTCAGTGGAACAAATGCTTCATGTACCATGAGCATTTAGACCTCTGAAGTCTGTCAGATGAAGACTTTGATTGTTTTTTGTTTGGTTGATTGTTGTTTGGGTTTTTTTAATGATCTAAGTTAAAGCATGTGAAGCCCTGAGAATGAAGCTCCAATAGAGCAGCAATCAATAAATGAACACGTTCAAATCAATAAATGAATAAATTAGCCAGACTTCTGCATGGATGAGATGAATATTGAAGATGTCTGTGCTTTTTTTCTAGTTGCCTGGCTCTAGAGGGCAGAGATACACAGGGAGTATCCTCTTTCTAGAGGGATGAAAATAATTTAACTGGAGCATCTGTGTCTCAAACATCATGCTGTATGAGTGAGGAATGAGATGAAAACATGCCATGTCCCTTCTTTATGCTTTCCATTCTGTGCTTTGACCCTTTGAGGAGAAGAGATGATGCATGCCCTCTCCTTTTTGACAGCTCCTGTTGTGTTCATGTGGATCTTACTTTGTGTGCATAACATGGTTTAGTGCTGGCGCTGTGGCTGCCCTGCCGGGTGAGGGTTCGCTTCTTTTGTCTTTGTCTTAGCACGAGGTAAATCCGGACATACAGCAGCAGGATCACCATGAAGGGGAGGTAGAAGGACACCAAAGAGGAGTAGATGATGAAACTAGGGTTGGATATAGAACAGACACTGGGATCCGCTGGGGAGAAGAGAGAGAGAGAGGAGTGGCTGAGCTGCTTCGGTTTAGTACAAGGAGGCTCTGGCGTGGTTTGAAAGGTGGCTGGGGGACAAAAGCAGTCTGAAGAGAGCAAATATCTCCTGGCTCTGTTGTTGAAAATTGTACTGTGGCCTACCCACTCACCTAACTGATGCTTATAATGGACTCTACCTAGGGCCATCTAGCATGACCCAACATGCATCTGCCTGTTTTTATGGCCAACAGCTCTGCCCTCTTCTCTCATGTCTAGTCCCATCCTTTCTCAGAGGATCCTTTCTCCTTTTGTCCTTTCCCCTATTCCTCTGACAGCCTCTGAGCTGTCTGTGTTCAGAGATGTGCCTTCGCCCTATCTATCTGGACCAGGCAGTGGGGGACAGCAGCACTTCCCATTCTCACCTCAAGGACTACATAGAGGATGGGTGGGGAGCAGAGGGAGCGGCTCAGGGGAGAGGAAGTCTCTCCTGCCCCTTTGCCCTAGGTAAGGTGAAGGAGGAAAAAACCCTGCTTTCAAGGAGAAGGCTAAATTGTTTACTATCAAGGGATTAGGTGGGGAAGCAGACAGGCAGTTGGATGGGAAGGAGGTTTCTCACAAGCAGTGCCAATATGCAGTCATTGCTGTTTAGAAATGTGTCCTGTATCGGATTTAAAACTGTGTGTCTGGACTTGTTGATATCGGCAAGAGGCAGTGTCTGACGTGTGTGTGAGATGGGCTGCAGCGTCCAGAGATTTCCTCTGTGTGCACAGAGTGATTGTCTGGGGGGGATCTGTAGACCTTGACACTTTGATAGGCATTGATTTGGCAGTAAGGCAGGCAGGGCTGTCCTCAGAGCAAGAGTCAGAGTCTGCCTGACCAAATGGCAACTTTATAGACAAAAGCACATGTGCTCTCCAGCACTGGATGTTTTTCACACCCTTCATAGTGCGTTTTCCAGTTCCCTAAATTTTCCTATAATTTGGAAAGTCGGTGGGATCCATGTTAAATGACCTCACCATACACAGGGCAGCTCCCTTTCCAACCCCTCTCTGCATGCTGGTGTTAGGGGCATCACCTACCTGTGGTATTGAAGCCGAAGAGGAGAGGGCACGACACTGCAAACGCCAGCATCCAGACTATCACAATCATGAGAGAGACTCTCCTGCAGGAGCTCTGCCCAGTGCTGTTCTGGTAGTGGACTGGTTTCACCACTGCAGTGTATCTACAGACCAAACCAGCTCCAGGAAAAGGAGGGGTAAGAATGGAGGGAGGACAAGGACCAGGGTTTAAAAGGAGAAATGAAAGCCATGTAGGGAATATGAAGATAAACATGGCAAAGAAATGGAAGACGAAAGGAGAGAAGATCAGATGATGGGATCAGCAATTTGTAGAAATGGTAAGTGGGATGTTGGGGGGAGGAAAAAGGGAAATCAGAGTTAATTGGCAGCATGGCAGAGAAGGGCTCTGCAGAACCACTGGCATTATGAAGCTACAAGATTTGGGATACCAGGTGAATCTAGAAAAGCCAGGAACCCCCTGTCCCTCAAGACCCTAAGGTTATATGTGCACTGCTGGGAGGAACTGCTGGAGCAACCACAGTCTGCTACACTCTGTGCCTCAGCTGTTTGCTCTGGTGTCAGCCTCTCTGACAGCCAGAGGATTACCCACAGGTGGGTGTCCAGGTCCTTCAGCTGCTGGGGTGCTCCAGGGGTTGCAGCTCAGCAAGGCTAAGATTTGGAAGGCACAGGACTCTCATCTTTAGGACAGCCTGGGGGCTGCTCCCTGCAGACAAAGCCAAAATGAAACCAGGATAAAGATTCCCATGGAGGAACACCAGACCAACCCATCATTGAGAGCTGATTCATATGATTATCCTTGAAGCACATACATATTACAAAGATACAGCATGCAGAGGTTTTCTCTTCCCCCATTCCTTGGTCTTAACAGCACTATATGTGCCAAGGTCTTGGCTCTCATCCCCCAGTCTTGCTTAAAATACCCTTAGTTTTAAGATGCAAAAAAAACCAGGGCAAGGCTAAAGATTACACAGCAATAATCTTCAGCTCTCCCTACATATATGGAAGGATTTTTTAATTACAACTTCATGAGTGATGTCTCTACAAGGAGACTTTGAGACCCAATGGGAATTAGATGACCAATTCTGGTTCCTGCCTTCAGAAAGCATGAGGATGTGGCTGAATGCCTCCTGGTGGTATTTTATTGTTAGTGCTTCTCTGCCCTTAAGTGCAGACATCTTCTAGCACAGGGTGGTCCATATTAATATATATGGATGTCAATATTAATAGCAATAGTGGCAGTGATTGTCTTGCAGAGAGGTTTTGGTTCCTGAAGACACGAATGCTGAGTGTGCAAAACCCACTTTCTTGTCCCTGCCATGCTGGGGTACAGGGCTGACCACCATCTCCAGACTATCCCCCTGGATGCTGTTGGCTCTCACCTGTCAATGCTGATAGCACAGAGGTTTAAAATGCTGGCTGTGCACATCATTACATCCATGGTGACAAAGATATCACAACAAATGCGGCTGAATGTCCAGACTCCTCCGGTCACCTGCACCAGAAACCACAAAACTGTCAGATTTGTCCTGATAAGTCACATATAAGGAGGTGGTCTCCTCCAAGCATCTCAACAACTGGATGAGTTCAAGTCCACTATGATGTGCAGAGGGAAACTGAGGCACCTAGTTTGTGTGCAAGATGACACAGAGAGTGGTAGGTCATTGGGAAGGAGACAGATCCTGATTTCAATCCTTTAGTTACTCTTATGGAGGAGGTAGGGTGAAGAAACAGCAGCTACACCTTCCCTTAAGGTCTAGCATGATAAATTAATTTAAATTTGAGATCACTGTATATATCCTTTGATTAAGGATTATCTGAAAAAATCTAAGGGCTGAAAGTGTTTCTCAGCTGCTGGAGTTGTCTTGCAGGCAGTGAGCTGGAAAAATACTGCAAATTTTATGCATTTATGTATGAAACAGAGACCTGAGACCCAAGGCTTCCCTAAGACCTTGTTTGGATTCTTATCTCAGTGACAGATTTTGATTATTAGATCTGAGTGAGAACTCACAAGCTATTTGGATAAAGAGGTTTGGTTTGTTACCATGTCAAGCTTTTGTTCAGGTTGTTTTGAATTTTTGATCTGAAGTGTGCAATCGGGAAAGCTTAGCTGTGGCCAGTCTTTGTGATGAGGAAATGCATTTTTCAGTCCAGACATCAAGTTCTTGACAATGACCTTTTCGACTGACAACAATATGCTCCAAGCACTGCATGACACTGCTCTCCTCGGGGCTGGGGTGATAGCCTGGCTCCAAGAGAGGTGGTCTGCCTCAGCACCCATTCCCTGTATAAGATGAACAAGGAGGCAGCCTGCTCTGCAGCAGATAAGCCTGTTGGATTAATACAGCAAACAAATCTAATGCTGCACTGCTTGGAGAATGTGGGTAGAAGAGAAAGAAGGAGGAAGTCCTGAGACTGGATTTTAGCCTTCAACCCTGTAGATCCCGCTGGTTCAGATGGATCTTGGGATGCTATCAGGAACTGACAGTAACTCCTGGCCTCTCTGCTTACATTTAGACCACAGCTGGAGTACTGCATCTGGTTTTGGTGCCCTAGTACAGGAATAATATTGATAAATGGGAGCAAGTCCGGTGGAGAGCCACCATGACAGTCCCTGGGGGTGGGCGCACTTGTCCTGTGAGGAGCAGCTAAGGGAACAGAGCTTGTTCAGCTTGGAGAAGAGGTGGTTTTGAGGGGGAGCTGACTGCAGTCCCCTAGTGCCTTGTGGGAGATTATTAAAAAAGCTGGATCCAGGTTCCTAAGAAAATTGAGCCAGGTGTTTTTTGTTTCTTTTTTTTTTTTTTTTTTTTTGCAGCAGCGGGACAAGAAGAAGCAACAGGCTATGTTAAAAGAGGAAAGGTGCAAGCTAGTTATGAAGTTAAACTTTCTGACAATAAGGACAGTAAGGCAGTGGAGTTGGTTGCTCTACGAGTCTGTGCAGACTCCATCCTTGGAGGCTTTCAAAACCCGCTCAAAAGTACCCATCCCAGATCAGACTGGAAATGGTGTCATGAGTAAGCTTGACTTCTAAGACAGTGGGTCAACCCTGCAGCAAGTGTTGACACCTAGGAAGGACGCAGCTCCCTGCAGAGATAACTTGTATAAATACAGAATTCATTCTGTGTGAGTTGTTTATGGAATTAAGAAATAATCCTGAGAAATGTAAATGGTTTTGATTGTGTCAGCATTCCCGCACATGGGCACAGGAACTCGCTGAGGTGAGCTGTGTCTTTAGGGTGTTCCCTGCTGGAACCCAGATGCTCTGTGTCAGAAGTCAGGTACTGAATGAAGCCGTCTTCCATTAGATGCCCTGACTCTGAAGGAATGCAGAATAGAGAAACATGAATTGTCTGGCAAAATGCAGTAGGAAACTGTGCTTTCATCTTCAGTTCTCTGATACTCGTGGAGCTCCTCTGCTTTCTTTTAAAAAAAGCAAGCAAAAGAGATAACAAAACAAAACAAACACTTAGAGCTTTTTTCGCACAATAAGGTGGGCTACAAGATGTGCAAACTGAAGTCTGTGCCCCTCAAATTAGAGCCCTTAATAGGTACTTGCAGAGTTTGAGATCTGCTTGACCACCTGAAAATACGAAAAAAAATAAAATACTGGAATCCTTTGCAGTGGGACCCAGTAAATGGCGTCTCTGTAGTCTGAGGCAAAATGCAACGTAATGTCTGTGTGACCTGTGGAGTCCGAAGAATATTTCACCAGGAGCTGGTGCCAGGTGTTCACATGAAAGCCAGCTGCCTTTAGCCCAGCATATGTGCAAGCACTTAACTCAGGTTTCCAACCCTCCTGAGCACATTCAAATGCTAAGCCCAAGGACATGAACCATTAGAACTGAAGAAGGTGGTGGGAATGGCTCTGAAGTGAACCCTCTCAGGATGATGTATTCAGATCACCCCACGTGAATACTAAGCTGTAGCTTGTATTAAGAGGGTGCTTGATAAGTCAAAACTTCTGGGCTTAAAACTCATCCTCACTTCCACCATCCACAACTTCTAAACTGGGGAGTACCTCTGCTTGCAATTGCTGAGGTAGTTAATATTTACCTGTGGGGTATGCAAACCCAGAATTTATTCCAGAATTTAACAGTGAAGAAGAGCCTTTTTTATTATAGGCCTTCTTCATAAAATTTTAAAATTTCTATTTCTGCTCTTCCTTTTATTGCTTTTTTCCTCTTATCTTTGATACCTCAGCTAGAACGTGCTAGTGTGCATTGCTGGTTTTCATGTGCTGGCAGGATACCTGTTCTTTATCCCTCTGGTGCCTTTTGTCCAGGAATCTCAAAGCACATCACAGGTATTAATTGAATGAATCCTCACAACTGCCTGGGTGAGGTGTTTGGTCAAATGTTATTCTCTTATAGCTTATGAGAGCAAACCACAGAGAGATGAGCTGATACAATCTCTCATTACCACTCAGTGAGTGTTAGGCAGAGCAGGAAAGAGTCCAGGATGAAATCCTGGCTCTGTCAAAGACAATGCTAAAGCTCCCTATAGACTATTCAGGTCAGGTTCTCACCTCATCTTTCTTGATGACCATTCTGCTTTATCCACAAAATTGCAGTATTATTATTTTTAACTTCAAAATGCAATATGAAGTCTTCCAGTTTGGAAAATTAAATTAATAATTGTTCATTCATTAACTTATGCAAATCCATCACTCTCCTGAATCCTTAAAAATAAACACAAGAATCTCTGTAAATCAGATATGTATGATGGTGCCATACTGAGGAGTACGTGGATGGGAAAGTGTGAACAGGCAGTTGCATCAGGTAATGACAGGCATGCACGTAGCGATGCATCTAAGCATGCAAACTTAAGTGTTTTGCACTTAAGAGAGCCTTCTTCTTGGGGGTGCTGTTAGCTCCCTGCAGCTGTGAAATCAAATGTCTGCTTATGTTTTTGCATGGTGGGAGTAACCACAAGCATGAACACAGTCAGGCCTGCTGACCAGGGCTAAACTGCTGAGCTGCAGTAACTCAGTTGTCTGTCCTCTCTTTGATGGTAGTCTGGCAATCTCCCTGAGCTCCAAGAGCAGTTGTAGGTCTCATGGCTCTGGTGTGAGAGCCACAGCAGGGAAGACATTATTCTCACAAGCTGTGAACAGAGCTGAAGACTGGACCTTGGTGACAATCATCTTCTGAAGCTTTTTGCCCTTTGAAAGTAGAACTGGATGTTGTGAGAAGACTGAGAAGGATGCTCCAGGCCATGCTGATACATTTCCTCCTCCATTTATATAATGACAATAAGGCATGATGGTGTGTAATGCCATCAAACTCCAGTGGGCACAATATCCTAATGCCATTGTCTTAGAAATCTTGGAGAGCTTCATTAGTTGTGCCAGCCACAGCATCAGAGATCAGCAAAGAACTGAGGTAGCAATATTGGTATATTACACCTACCCACTGACCCCAGAAAATTGCTAGACATGGTGCTGAATAGCTTTTTTGTGCCAAAAACTTCATTAAGTGAAGTCAAGAATTTTGAAGTTATAAAATGGTCCTATTGTTGCTCTGTCACAGCCTTCACAAAAGACATTTCAGAAAGAGACAGCTCTGGCCTGTTTGATTGATAAAATGACAAATTTCATGGAGAAGATCCAGGCCACAGATGGCTCTAAAAATTGAGTGTAAAGCACAAAGTTCACAAATTACTTTTAAATTTGAGGTATTCATCCACCTTTAGCTTCTCCATAAATAATGTCCAGGTCTCAAATGTCTGTTTTGGCAAACATTCAGTAGATAAATAGATACGGTTTGTGGGAGTCCTACAGCCTAGTTCTCTAGGAGATGCTGTGCAATGCTGGGAGTGGTCATTTAGGATGTGTGTAGGTTCTTCTCCCTGTTGTTTTGTTGACTCTTGGCTCAACTACTTCGATTGTCCAAGCTCCACAGATGGAAATGACTCTTGAATGGGTCTACAAATACAGCTAGGGAAAGGGCCGGCCACAGTACTGCATCATGGCAGAGGCCGCTTCACAGATGTGCCAGTTTCATTAAACATTGGAATATACTGGAGCTGGTGAACTATTCCAGTCCGAAATAAAATTTGACTTTTAATAATAATTTTTAATTTCAGTCAAATTGCAGAGTCTAAGTCTGTCTTGCTGGGATATCTTCCCACGCATACTCCTTGCTTTTTAATCTTTCTATGTCACACAGCTGAGCTGTACACATCTTGCAGGCCAGCTCCAGTACAGCTCCACACAGATTAGCTTAAACTTTACTACTGACTTGGTTAGGAACATGATCACACACGCAGTATCACGGTGCTCTCTCTGTTCTTCACTCCATAGTGATGCTATACATAAATAATTAACCATCAATGCCCTTCTTAATAATGCTTATACACAGAGCAAACAATTTCTTTTAATTGTAACCTTGCTGAGACTGCAGTGGGCCCAGTTCGGGAGAGTGGCTAGGATTAACACAAGGGAAATGCCTCAGCTGGGTTCCACAGCTTAGAGCTGTGTTGTGTATTCAACACATTCCGGTGCAGGGTTGGGCTGTAGGACACCACCAGTCCCCTGCTACTTGATCAAGTCTCCTCCTGCCTGCATAGTAGGTCTGGCATTTGCTGGTGTCATCCTGTCTTGTCCTACTTTCTCTACAGTCCATATGCACAAGTCAAATTCCCTCTTTGTTTCTGCTTTGTTTTGTGGGAAAGAGGTCAGCTAATGGTGGGCAGCTGCCAGGAGAATATTTACCCTGCCCTTCAGCCTGATCCTGGCTTGCCCCTTGCAGAAAGACCAGGAGGCTTCAGCCAGATAATGGCTCAGAGGTTTATTCTGTCTCTGTTACAGCATGGAAACAGGGTATTAGGGCTCAACTGGAAGCTTACAGCTGACCGGGGTGCACTCTAATTTTTCTAGACCTACCCATTTTTGTGAATTAGTGTAAAAACGTTGAAGAGAACAGATAAAAATGTCAGCTGTAACATACCTTCATGGATTTACTTCAGTAAAAATATCTGCCCCAGGAGCAGCTTCAGTAATTCAGGATTTTGCCGCAGTGTGAGGGGTTTAGTTTCCACCTTTGCTGCCTTGTATCTGATGGTATTGTCTATACTGTGCATGCTCATGCCAGTACATTTTTACACCAGCCAATGTGGAAAGATCAGGAAAATGGAGAATAAGAGACCAAGGGCTTGACAAGTCTTTTGGAGTTATTATGAAAATAATAAGGATGGAGTATGTTGCTTGAAACTGACCTAACATCATGGACATTAAGGCTCTTAAGCTCTGCAGGAGACAAGGATTGGATTTCCCTCACTTGTGTTCTGGCCAGCAGGAGCAGGGACCGACATGGGCTCTCAGATGAGCTCCTATGAGGTATTTCTACCCTATTGCCTCCCTTGCCATTCCTGACTCACCATGGGGCTCACTGGCAACCCTTCTGGCTGATGGAGTCAGCTTCACAGATGCTCAGATGAAAGTGGTATTAGCACATCAGAAGCCATCATCTACATTACTGGCTGTAACCCATCTGCCATTCCAGGTCAAAGAGGCTGTGCTCTTCCAGGACAAGCAAAGCTCAGGGTATCTGCAGATCGGTGGGACTGTGGTGCATTTGTCCAGCATGTGCCCAGCCTACAAGGGCCACCTGTGTGACATTGTGTGTTGCCATCCACCCTGCAAATACCCCAGAGCTATCTGGGGGGTTAAAATGCAAATGGACTTTATATGTACCAGAGCTGGCCTATCCTGAGAGTGTGCACTACTGCTGGTGATCTCACATTGTGGTTAAATTCTGCTAATTTTTCCTATGATGTACTCACCTCCAGGTACACCACCCATGGCATCACCAAAGTAGCCACCAGCAAGTCCGCCACTGCCAGGCTCACCACAAGGTAGTTTGTTGTGGTTTGCAAGGTGCGTTCCCTCAGCACAGCTAAGCAGACCAGCACATTCCCAAAGATGATGGCCAAAATCAAGATGCAGTAGCAGAGGGCATAGTAGGCATGTGAGTGTGGCAGGCCAGGCTCTGTAGTGTTGTCTGCCCCACAGGGAATGGGGCCAGTGGTGTTAGGATGACTGCTGGTTGTTGTGAAGAGGGCCATGGGGACACCACTGTAAAAAGAAAGAATAAGATGACTGAAAATCAGAGCTCTACAGCAACTGTGGAGAACAGTAACTTTTGTGGACAGTGTATGATTTTCATAGTTCCTTCATGAATGCTACTTCAAGACAATTAAAGCTGCTCATACATAGACAGAACTTTGCTTAAAGTCTTGCTTGTTCTGTTTTGTTTTTCACTGAATCTAAGCCAAGACAATGCAAGGCTTCACCTCACCAACCAATGCAGATGTATGGAAAGAGGCAATGGTGGTAAGAAGCACCAAAGTCATACCACACACAGTACAAGTCAGTTGGGCTAGAGTGCAGTCTGAAAGACAACAGTTTGTAGTGCTGAGGGAGACCCAACAGAGTTACTCAAACTGGAGCCTGGCCAAAAGCTTGGACCTAGTATCCTTCCTTCTGGGAAGTACCATCCCCCTTCCTTCATCAAAAAAATATCTTCAAGAACTTCACGCACTCAAGTTCTCATCATCCTGGCAGAGAAACTGCACCTGCAATGCTCAAAGTAGCCTCCTGAACCCTGGCCACCTGGTAGGAAGCACCATCCACTGAATTACTCTTTTCCCACAATGTGTTTCTGTCCCAGGCCTTCTGCTCAAATAATGCTCTGCATCAGCCCTGCCTACCTTGCCAAAGCCTGACTGTCAGTGCTGCCCCCATTTCATCCATACTGTGCTCTGCGTGCTCCATGCCCAGCCAGAAGATGTGCTTCCTGTGCTGAAGAGCAAATCAATTTGTCATTTGGGATGACATAATGGAAGGATGCTTGCAGGGTACTCCGTGCTTCTTTTTCTCACAATGTATGTGTGATTGTGCTCTGGAACCTACCCTTTGTTGATATAGAAGAAGCATGATTTTTTCAAGGAATATGACGGTTGCTGTTCCAGGGCTGTTTTGTGACATTTAATTGCTTGTATCCATTTTTTTTTTTTTTTTCCTAGTGCTCCCATCACTGAACTCATCATCGGTGTGACAGGTGCAAAAGGCAAGGACAAAATGTTCCAATGCCAACGGTATAAATATTATTCTTCAATCTACCTCACCCCTTGAACAGAAGCATCCATGATGCACAGGCTTCTGGAAGAGTAGCTGTGCAGTAGGTATAAATTCCTCCAGCCCCTTGGCACATATTCACCCTTAAAACTGGTGTCACTTGTCCCTGATGCTTTGTAGTTGGAAGAGAACAAGGGCTGAATGAGATGGGATTTGAACTTCCCTCTGTCCTGTGAACACGGATCCCTCAGGACAGGGGTGAAACAGTCTCTTGTGGCATGTGTTTGGTTTGAAAGTGCCCGTGATTGTCTCTCCTTCTCTTTCTTCTGCCTGACCCTGACAGAGAAGTTAAGTCTTCTACTGGTTCTAAACGATTTCCCGTAGCATGAGAGCTGCTGCCGAGCCCAGGACTGTTTGTTCATTAAACAGCCCAGCTGCAGCCACCCAAAGACAGGATTTATTTTGCAGTGTCGCTTGCACTGACACAGCTCCTGCTTTGGGAAATATGTATTGTCTGGGGCCTTGAAAGGCTAGTTCTGTAGCCTTTCATATTCAGAAAAATAATACGTTAGGCAGCTACCTAGCTGATAAGCAAAGCCATGACAAGGAATGAACAAAACATCATGCACAATATAAGCACAAGGCTTAAGGCACCTCATTACACACTTTACCCTCCAGTTTCCTGCCCTGTCTCCTGCTGCTTACCTAAAGCACTAATCCTAAAGCACTATTTTTGACTCTCACCTGGAGGCCAATCTCCCCTACCAGCATACCCCCCAGCTCCCCACCCCCACCCCCCCCATCTCCCCACAACCCCCGGTTCTGCCCGCGGCCAGGGTGCTGCCAAACCAGGGGATTACTAAGGTACCGGGATAACGATGCGCCAGGGTACTGGGATATCCACGCACAGGGGAGGTGGGACACAGGGATAGAGGCACACTGGGACATCAGGGTAGCAGGGCACCCACCGCTCGGGGCACCTGGGCAGCATCTCGGCAGGAACAAGGCTTTCTGCTGCGAGGACGAGCAGACGGAGGAGAAAGGGAGGGACGCTCCTCCCGTAGGTCTCAGCCTCGGAGGGGTCCGGGTACAGGTCCCGCTCCGGATGACAGGCTCCGGGAGCGGATTCAGGCATGGGGTCCAGGGTGCAGGGGAGGGGTCCAGGGTCCGAGCGCGGGGTCCAGGCGTGACCTCAGTTTCGGGTCCGGCTCCGGCTGCGGGTGCTGCTCCGCGCCGGCTGCTCCCGCGCCCGAAAGGTAGCGGCAGCTCCGCGGCTCCCGGTCGTGCCCCCGGCCCGCGGCTGCCGTGTGCCCCGGGGGGCGAGGGGTGAAGGACAGCCAATGGCAGGTGGCCTTGGGAGGTGCTGTCTGCAGGCAGCACCGGGAGCTGTCCTGCTTGGGTGCTGGCAGAGCAGGATTGTGTCTGATGCTGGAATCAGGTCCCTGAGTGGAATCTAGAGCCCATTCACATGTGAGGAGCCTACACAGGTGGTGGACATGGGCTGTGACAGGTGGAGAGAACCAGGCATGTTCTCCCTCTTTCACAGGCTTGCTCTTGTGTTGCTTGTTTGTGGTGATGGGCGATGCTCTGCCATTCCCTATCTGCACTCTTACACAGCAGCCCATAAAGCAGACAGTTTTTAGCCCATTTCATGCTGATTTTGACATCATCTTCCCCTCCTGAACCAGCTGCTGCAAGGTGTGCCGATGCCTCTCTGAACACTCCCCGCAGCGCATCAACACTATTATCTCCATCAGCCAAACTTGTAATCTCCTGAAAAAAAGATTCCTCACTATTTTGACAAGTTCTCTTTTCCATCACCCCCTACTGACTGGCAGGAACGCCAGCTTGCACAGGCACCCCGCCACTGCTGCTCCTGCTTCTTGGCAGGAGCCAAAAGGTCAGGTCCCCCCCAGCAAAAAGCAAACCCTTCACTGTGCAGCCTTCCAGGATGCTGGTGGCTTTGGGGCTGGGGGCCAGGCAGGAACGGGGGCGATCTGGGGCGGCACAAGGCAGCATTCCCAGGCAGCAGGCTCCAGAAGCAGCCACAGATGGTGAGCCCACACGCCACGTCGCTGCAGCAGCCAGTGACCTACACGCGGGCGTCATGCGAGATTTTGGAGGGGAAGGGGGGGGAGCTGACGAAAATGCACATTCCCACTGCAGCTCAGCTCTCACCTCCGCCCCTGCAGCCCTCCTCCAGCAGTCCAGCGCTGCCGGTTCTGCCAAGAGCTTTCCCAGCCTGTTGCCATTGTGTCCACTCTAAAAGGGGCCCAGCCACACTGTGGTTTTTCAGAGAGGGCAGGGAACTATGTCTTCCTTCTCCTTGGGGTATGTGAGAGCATCCTGCTTCTTGCATGGGGTGGAGACTGCTGGCTGCTCACTGCAGAAGCAGATCTGTGCTGCAGTTTATCTTTGGTGGGACACTGCACCTGCCACGGGGCTGTACAATCTCGCTACAGAAGAGACCATAGAGCACAGGGCAGACAGCAGCAGGACCCCAAGCTCCACAACATCTTGAGCAGGACTGGGACTTTTCCTGGCCTTTGCTTTTCCAGGAAATCGGCCACAGGTCCACGTGAGGTGGGGCTCTCCCTACGGAAGCACTTAAAGCTTTTTACAAGCCTGCTGGCACATTCCTTCTCCACCACCTCCCCTTTTTCCCAGTCCTACAGGGCCAGGGTTCATCTACAGAGATGTTTTACTCTGGCCTCATTTACAGCTGGCCTCCACTTTCTCCACCCCACATGCATACCAGCACCTTTCCACCATGCTTCTTGGGACAAATAATGCAAAATGTGATTCACCCTAAAGGGAAGCATTACTGGGGCAGGATGAAGGACAGAAGGGCATCCTGGACCAGGGCAGCGCAACAGGAGGCTCTCCACAAGGCTCTGCAAGCTGATGGAGTGAAGTAAGACAGGATCTGACAGCCACAAGAAGAAAGCAGATAAATCCTTTCTGCAGCCTGGCTTTGTGCCTCTCCACCCGGCAGGGAAAGGAGCTGTGGACCATCTCAGGTCCCACAACACCCAGACACTGCCTTTCGCAGGTCACAGCTCTGCTTGCAGATGATGTGAGCTGCAGATGGTCTCAGCTCACTCCTGCCTGAGATGTGTGGGAGTGGGAAGGGTCTCTTTGGAGGTGTTGGTATTGTGGAACCAGTGTCCCTGCCCACAGGCCTAGGGAGAACTGACAGATGTTGAGCAGCAGCAACTGGGGGTCAGGAACCACCCTAGCACCAGAATGTGGCAGAAGCTGGAGCAAACCTACTTAAAATAATGTGCTGGGAGCACCCTCAAGGCTGCCCTGCCTCAGCCACTTATTTGCCCCTGAGGAGGCAGGACACCGCAGGGGCATCGGATGCTGGGTCCAGCACGAGTTTTTTCAGAGGTGAACAAGACCTCAGGGATGGTGCTACCCACCTTCCAAGAGCCAGCAAGCTTCAGACATCGAACAGTCTTTCATCCTATGTCTCCCAACCTATGCTCCCCATGCCCTCTGCATGTGAAAGGTAGCACCTCTCCACTGCCATTTGCTGTTCTGCCAAAGCTTCCTGAGCCCTACTGCAGACACACACACCACTGCACACATGCACACAAGTCCAGTCCTCCATGGGGCTGGAGCATCTGCACAGAGACAGCCAGGCCCTGCCCCACAGAGGGCACAGGGACTGGCATGGCCAAGATGTCAGGCTGCGATGTGGGGCTTCCCCCCCCAGCAGCATCCTAGGGACAGGAATAGTGCAGTGGGGATGAGCAGAGCATCCCTATCCCCTGACGAGGAGAGCACTCACTGTATCCAGCCTGATCGAGGGACAGAGCAGCCCTGAAGCCTTCCCCACTACCCAGTCTCCTCTGCTTGAACCTTCAGCGCTAATCCCAAGACTGGCTAGAAGCTGCTCCTAGGAGGGCTCAGAGGCTCTTACACCCTAAACCATCCCCAGATACAGCTGCCAGCTCTTGAAGGGGAAAGCACAACCTCCTCAGCCATCAGTACCCCATCACAGGTGGGTGTTACAGGGCTGAGAGACTATCTTCACTGTGGCAGTGTGGTGCAGTTGGGGAAGCATATGAAGTACATGAAGCAGATATCCCACTTTCAGAAGTGCTACATTAGCATCTCTCCAGACCAACATCCTCCCTCCCGCCCCATCACTTTCCTCACACTCTCTGCAAGCGCCCAGCCTGCTGCAGCCCTGTGGTGTGCACCCAGGTGATACCCAATCCTGAGGACCAGGAGAACCAAAAGCCCTGCTGCTGCATTGCATCAGGTACACAGGGCCGTACATAGCCAGGAGTCACCGTGCCCCTGCTGCACCCCAGCACAGGGAGGACAGCCTGCCCACAACAATGACTGGCAGGCACTGGGTTAAAGCAGCTGCCGTTAGCCTATGGCCAAGATGCTGTGTCTGGGGAAGACCCCGGTGGGGTGGGCAGGGGACAT
>JANHFX010017142.1:0-70930 GCA_027560015.1 Chloroceryle amazona
GGCCCCGCGTCCCCTCCGCCCTAACGCACCCGCCCAGCGCGCGCAGCCTAACGCCCTCCCCGCCCTTCCAGAACGGCCTCACCCCGCTCCACGTGGCGGCGCATTACGACAACCAGAAGGTGGCGCTGTTGCTGCTGGAGAAGGGCGCCTCTCCTCACGCGACCGCCAAGGTGAGCTCGCGCTTCCCGCCCTGCTCCCTTCCGATCCTCCGCTCCCCTGACTAGCTCCGCCCGCCTCGGGAGCCCTGCCCTGAGGACGGCCCTGCCGACTCCCCTCCGCTGCCACCCGTGCTGGGACCGCCGGAGAGCCAGCAAGCAGCGAACCGGGGCAACCTACCGGGGAATGGCCGCTCGATGTAAAGAAATAAATCCTAACGGCGTGGGTGGGCAGACACGGGAGTAGGCGTCCAGGAGGGGTTGTGCGGCCTTGGAGGTGGTGAGATGTGTCTGCGAGTCGCTGAGGCCTGCGAGGGTCAGGGTGGTTGGGCTACATGACCTAAAGGAAAGGGCAGGTGTCAAGTGGGTCGGGAGCTAGACTCTAAGGTGGTGCCCAGTGACAGCACAAGGGGCAATGGGCACAAACTGGAACACAGGAAGTTCCAGCAGAATGTGAGGAAAAGCTTATTTCCTGTGAGGGTGTCAGAGCCCTGGAACAGGCTGCCCGGAGAGGTTGTGGAGTCTCCTTCTCTGGAGAGATTCCAGACCTGCCAGGATATGATCTTGGGCAATTTGCTGTGGGTGAACCTGCTTTAGCAGGGGCTTGGACTAGGTGATCTCCAGAGGTCCTTTAAAAACCCCACCATTCTGTGAATCTGTGACCTTTACAGGTCCCTTCCAATCCACAGCAGTCTATGATGGGTGACCCTAAATTAGTGTATGGCTCTCACAGACCATCACTGAAAAGAAGAAATATGTGTATGTGGATATGTATGTGTCTCTCTCCATCCGCTTTTGTTTGTGAGCTTTAGTCATAGGTCGAAGTCACTAAAATATTGGGTAATAGTAGAAATGATGTGTATATTCTGACCACACGTACGGAGAATTCATTCCAGGGTTAGGTATCGTGTCATGATATCGCTGTGTTGGGCTACTAAAGGAGGAAAATAGTAAGTGTTGGTGTTGGGATGCTCAGCCCCATGTGAGGCTGCTGTTGTACACTGCCAAAAAACGTGCTCCATCTGCTAAGGGGTTTTATCAAAGCTGCTGTTCCATTGCAGTGCATGAAGAGCAGCAAAAGCTATAGTTGCAGTAGTATAGTTAGGTAAAGCTTCCTCTAAAAAAAAAAAAACCCACTGCCCAATCCACCAAACCCTTCCAGAGGGACCCTCTGCTGTAATCCAGAATTTTCTCGTACCGTGTATTGTAAAGCAAATAAAGATGGGAAGTTGTCTTATCGCCAGAAAATACCATCAATGCCATTCTGCTTTGCTTAAAGGGATAATTTGATCAGAAAAGTATTCCTCCCTATTGCTGTTTCCAGCCAGTGCCGTGACTGACACATGTATCAAAATCCTATATGCAAACGCACCTCTACTCACATGTTCTGAACAAGCAAAATGCAATGGCACCCATCACTCATCACGAAGAATGTCATTCATCAGTCAAAAGTGAATATTTACAACATAGGGTATTGAAAATGTAGATGTTGAACTCAGGATAGCTTGAAGGTACTGTCTGAACAGTCCTGCCCACTGCAGCGAGGGCTAGATTGGTGCTACTGGATGGCAAAAATAACAGATGGACAAAGAAGCACAACAGCAGAGCCACATGGGACATGCCTGGCCTTGAAAATGTAATGAACTCTTTTCTGTAGTTGTAAAGGGTAACATGTAACAGTACTGCTTCATGGTGTCTGATGTGGCTGCTCTGTTAACTTCATTCTCATTTTTGTTTCCTGGTGGGTGTTAGAACGGATACACTCCTCTGCATATCGCTGCCAAGAAAAATCAGATGCAGATAGCTACCACTCTGTTGAACTATGGGGCTGAGACCAACATTTTGACCAAGCAGGGAGTCACCCCACTTCATTTGGCCTCCCAAGAAGGTCACACTGACATGGTGACCTTGCTTTTGGAAAAAGGATCCAATATCCATGTGGCAACAAAGGTAATGTGCAACCGGAGACAAAGTGCTGTGGGTGGGAGTATCCAGTAAGATGCAAAGTGCAGTGTAGGAATGATGTCACATTGTCAGGAATTTTCGGCTTCACTTCCTTAAAGTCAGTTTGTGAGTGCAGAGGTGACAACAGGTGGTTGAACAGTAAAAGGGAGAGGAGGATATCTAGGATCAGCAGATGGATCCACCAGTTCACGTATATCACGTAATTAATAACTATGCTGGGTAACACACAGGAGGAGCTGCAGCTGTCTGCTGTGACTGGAGGAAACAGCTGGCTCTGGTAGAGAGCTTACAGGAGGAAAGCCAGGCCAAGAAAAAATAGATGGTTTTGGTTTTGTTGTTTTTTTTTATTGTACACAGCAGCTTTTTCATAGAAAGCAAGTTCCTTAAAATAACCCCATTGTTGTATATCTTCATAGATAACCTGATTTATCCAGGCATATATCTAAAGTCTCAGTTAAGGTCAAAATCCCGCAGCTTTTGCGCATCCCAGTCAAAATAGAAGGCTCAAGTGTCTCACTATCTGGCATTAATGTATTATGCTGCCTAACCAATGAGGTACAAGGTGATTTTAGTTTCCCTTAAAGAACTGTTCCCTGCCTTGTTCGCAGGCAAGTACTCTGTGTGTGATCACAGTGAACTTTTATTTAAAGGCTTCATTTCCTTGGCATCTTTGAATGGGATCTATTTCTGGAGTTGCTTTCCTTATTCTGGCTCGTGCCTGCAGTTGTCAAGGTTCCCTTTCCAGTCTGAGGAGAAGGAAGCACATTCACTGAGCTTCCCTAATGTATTAATGGGCTCTTCAGCTTCCCAGGTGACATTCTGGTATCAAATCTGAGCAGGATCATTGACGCCTGGAAGTTTTACTCTGTGGTGATGAGGGTGCAATTGCTTTGGAGATGTTTGTCAACTGGAACAGGATCAGCATCAACTCTACCGTGTTTAAAAAAACCCATCCATACTTGGAACCTATAGTTAGGATGTCTTCAGGGTTTAAAGACGAGAAAGTGGGACAGGCTGGATTTCTTTCCTCATGAACAGTAGGTTTTATTCTTATTTTTATTTTTATCTTTCTTTCATTATTTTGTATATTCCACCTCCAGACTGGGCTGACTTCCTTACACCTTGCAGCTCAAGAGGATAAAGTGAATGTAGCTGAAACACTCACAAAACATGGCGCAAACCAAGATGCTCAGACAAAGGTAAGTCATGAAGTGGCTACTGTCTCCAGTGCGCCAAAGGATGCTACCATTGCAAAAGGAATGTTCCACTGAGCTTGCAGTTTTACTTCTCTGTTCTCTTATTGTAGCTTGGTTATACACCTTTAATTGTGGCGTGTCACTATGGAAACATCAAAATGGTGAATTTTCTTCTCAAGCAGGGAGCAAATGTCAATGCTAAAACAAAGGTAAAGAACTTTTCATTGCTTGCTTTTGCTCATATTAGGAACCTGGTAACCAAGCACTACGAATACATACCATAGGTGCCTTTCACTAGGAGCCTAACTGTTGCATGGTACGTGTCAGCGTAGGGTGATTCGTGGATATAGTGGAATACCTTCTCTCTGCTCCATCTCCCTGTGTAGTGTTCACAAAGGGAAATCCAGGTCACTCTTTGGGTGAATGAAAGAAGGAGATAGAGAATCAGTCGTGTTTTTTTTTACTTGGAAACTAAATTTGTTTGGAAATGACTTTGTTTCTGATCTCGTTTACAAATGGTTTACACCAGTGTAATACCGGTGTGTGGCCAAACGAGTAAGTAACAATTCAGACACTTCGAGGGTGATGCCAGATTCTCTCCAGTCTGCTCTGAGAGGGGTGGGAAGAATTACTGCTGATCAAAGCACGGGTGGTATGACTTTGGGAAAGGAAGCAGCTGTGGTGAGGGAATGTACTTGACTGAATATGGGTTTTGGGGTTTTCATGAGGGGAATCTGGATATGCTGTTACTGACCAGTTGTACTGAAACAGATCTGCCTGCCTATAGCCAAAGTCTGAACGAAATCCACTGCCTTCAGCAGTTTCTTCTAGTACAAACTGCTGGACAACGCAGCTGAATGGGATGCATTTTGTAGCAAGAACTGTGTGCCTCCTAAGTGTACGCAGGGAGGTTCTAGTGACAGGAGCAGTGTGTTTCATCCCTTATCAGAAAGAGAAGGCTAACTTGGGAGCTTCAGGGCTTCAGCTTACTTAAAGCTGCCTTTGGGCAACAGTTTGCTCCTTGCTTCAGATTGGATGGCTTGGGATCGATGTGAAGAAGGCCATTGATATTTCCCAGGGACATACTTGGTATTTGTAACCAAAATCACAGGCTTGTGATCTGCTGGTCCCTCTGGCCAGCTCCTCTGCCCCCAGCCGTGACCTTTGAGTTGGTGTCATTTGTCAAAGTAGCACTATTTCGTCATGGTGTCCTCAGCTTACTGTGGTAAGAAACAGCAGAGCAAATAAAGGTGCTGGCCCATCCCTCATGAGATCACACAAAATCAGTGGGCAAAACCCAGGGATTCCAAAAGAACAGGCAACACTGCTAGAAAAACAGCTGATAAGAGTTAATAAAGCAGACACTAGCAGGATCCAAGCCATAGCTGACAAGACATTCAGCTGAGGTATTTGGAGGCTAAGTAAAGGGAAAGACATACTTGTGTCTTTAGTATTAGGTCTCACCCTATGTCTAACAGGCCACCAAGTGACATTCTGATGCCATTTCCCCAGATATTTCACTCATTTAGAATAATTTCATTAAAGTCAGCAAGTTTCTATGAGAGTACAGAGCAGTGGTTATCCAAAATCTCACTCTGAGGGACCAGTAAAAATACTGACAATCTTTCCACTGGTACTGTGGACCCAGCTGAAAGAGCAAACCTGTCCTGGCTGGGTTCAGGGTAAACATGGTAAAGGGTAGGTAACCTCTGTTGGTCTTCAGCAAGAGGAAGCCTATGTGATGCTTTGTGCCATCTTCGAGGAGAAATAGTACGGCTGAATTCTGGATTTGAAGGACTGCACTAACATTTAAGTAAAGATAGTGAATTTACTTTGCACTACAGCCTTCAGTAAAATCCTCCTTCGATTCCTTGGTAGTCCATGCACGCTTACAGTAATTGTAAGAACTGTAACAGTTCTGAACTATCATTGTTTAATGAGTAGTACAAAGCATTAGTTGCATCTATTAGCTTGCAAAAGAGATAACACTCAGAGTGTATCTTCCAGACCCTGCCCCCAGGCTTTACATAAGTGTACAGTGAGATCAGCGTGGTGTTTTCTTCCAGTTTATTCTCAGCTTGCTTTCAAAGCCAATTGCAAATAATTTTGTAAATGAATTACTTGACTGGACTTACACAATAACATCTATGATCAGCTAGCTGAAGTACGCTTTGGTTCTTTCTCTGTATTGTGTAACATTAGAATGAATCACTGGAGCAGAGAATTATATGAAGTTAAGCCTGTGTATTAATACAGGCATTGCCTACATGGGTTTCAGTGTAATTACAGCTTGGTCAAGCCTTTTGAAGGCAAAGTAAAGCTAAAAGTGACAGACATTTGTAATAGGTATATGCTGTTAGCCTTTTTAAAAGCAAATAGTATCAAATTGCTACTGTTAAATGATGTATTTTTAAAATTGGCTCAGATATTGGAAAGGCAAATCTTGGGGCTTCTCTAGTAAGCTAAGGGGTGAGAGGAAGAAAGGTGTTCTCTGCCTCAGCTATGATTCTGTGTCCTTAGCATGCCACTTTACTGGTCCTCATTGTCCCTCCCTCTGATTCGGGAAATGAGGAACTATCTGTCTTTCCAGAGATTGTTCATAGTGTGAGGAGAAAGATGATTTGTCAATAAAAATATTATCTTCCTTTATCTTTTCATTAGTGAGGGGAATGAATATTATTGTTACTGAAGATTTATTATCTTTGGGTCAATTGATGGTGTGATTTCTTTTTGAAATCTCTGAAAAGGAGCAGAAGGAAGCAAAGTGTCTAATCTAATTACTGGTGGTTGTTCTTTGTTTGCTTTTACTGTAACCGCCGTGGGCAACAGAATGGATACACCCCTCTTCACCAAGCTGCTCAACAGGGTCACACTCATATCATCAACGTTCTTCTCCAACATGGGGCCAAGCCCAATGCCATCACCACAGTAAGTCTGTGAAGTGCCAGTGGGAAATTGTTTCCCTGGACAGTTCCTTTCTTTCCTTTCTTACGGCTTTGTTTTGGTGAAAGTAGTCCTCATACAGCTGGGTGTCAGATGTGTAAATCCAACTTCTTGTCCTTACCCTCTTAAGGTTGTTGGGATCAGATATTAGTGTGCACTAAGCTAAACCTGAGGTGAGGAGACGGATTTCTGAGCTGTAGGGTCAGGCTGACCACAGCTAGCTGTGCTGTGCTTGTTCAGTTGCCCTCTGCCTCAACACTTCCATCTGTAAATAGGTATCTCAATAAGAATTTTTCCATAAAATTTAAAGGGAAATGGGAACCTGGGTTTTTTTTAAGATATAGACCCTCTACCCACTGGATCTGTTTCAGGTTCTTACTGAGTTCACTGATACTAATGCCTCCTCAAAGACCGTCAATAACCTCTGGCACAGCTCCTTCTCTGCAGTCAGCCAGGAATGCAACTGTCCTATTTCATGTTGATGTTGTTATTAGTCACCTCTAATTGGGTAATCCTTGAAATGCAGCCAGAATGTCCAAAACTTATGCTGTTCCCCGGGGTGAATCGAATTTCTGTGTACATATATCGTGCGTGCTTAAGTCAGCACTGGAGCTCTGTTTGGTCCTGGAACAATCACACTGAATACTCTCTTCTGTGAGGTTTTCCAGAATACCGGCTCATGCACCAGGTCATCATGCCCAAATCTAATCTAAATCCAAGCAGGGTCTAAAGGATGTGTCCTTACTGCATGGTTTTCATGCTTTCTGGGGTACTAGCTCTCCTCTTGTCTGCACATAGCAACCTTTAGCTTGAGAGAAGAGAATTTCAACCTGAGACATCTGGCAAGGGGATGGATATGGGAGTGAGACAGGAGCAGTTAATGCACAAGTGACAGGAGCAGTTAATGCACAAGTGACAATAACAGTCAAATTATTTGTGCTGAGAGGATGCCAGTCTATTCTTTTTGTGTTGCCAGTCCACAAATGCCATCTTGCTTCGGGGTTGCTGAGCTAGACTAATGCAGAATAACTTAAATTATAGATAACCGCAGCCAAACTGAAGTAGAGAGAAGCCATCAGGCTGATATCCTGCGCACAGTGAGAAATCGTTTTGGTGCAAAGAGCGGTACAGTGGCTTTCCGTGCTTCCCCCAGTAGGCCGGCATGTTGTCCTTTGGTTCAGTGCAAAATAACATAAAACAATTCTGTGCAGACCTCTTTGCAAAGAATCATGGAACACAACCCTTCCTCTCCTCCCCAGGCCGAGTGACACAGGGACCGTGGATGGCCAGTGCTCCGGGTGATAGAATGGAGATAAATAGGCCTAAACACTTAATTAAATTATCATTTTAATGTCCATTTGATGAATGGTACATCTGTCTATCATAGGCATTTGAACTGCAAATAAACTTATTGAAATGGAAATTAATTCCCCACCCCCAAGCCTTACAGGGGTTGGGTTTTTTTGCTTGTTAAATCATTGGCTCTCGTATCCTTGTATTGGACATTTTTGTTACAAGGAGTAGATGTGTATGTGGACAATACAGCTGGAATCTTGTGTTCTCCAAAGAGAGAAGAAGATGCAGTGGTTTGAACTGGAAGTGAAATCATAAATACTTTCTTTTGGAAGAGTATATCTGATGTAGAGTTGCTTGTGCAAAATAAAACGTGAACTTCTGCAGACAAGACACATTCTGTATAGTGCAGTTTGAGCACTGAAGGGTTAAACCATACAGCATTTTTTTTAGTTGGAATAGCAGGCAGATGTAAGTGTGTTGTGTTACCATGGTAATCAGGGCTATAGTCTTAAAGAAGTTACAAAGACCGAGTCAGATGTAACGGTAAAAAAGCAGTGATTTTCCTCGGCTGCCGCCTTGTTTTGGATGGAAATGCTGGCTCATGCAGTGTGGAGAGTGATCTCATTGGTTCACATCTCACAATCCTCCCTCTCATCGCTCTCTCCCTCTCCCCTTCTCTCGTTTCTCTTCAGAATGGTAACACTGCCTTAGCTATTGCAAGGCGCCTGGGATATATCTCAGTGGTCGATACGCTGAAGGTTGTAACGGAGGAGATTACTACCACCACAACTGTGAGTTGCAGATGCATTAAAATGTCTCTCTTCTTTATTCAGAATGTTGTTTTTCCCTTCTTCCCTCAGACTCCCCATGTATCTCTTCCCATTTTTTTTGTTTTTCTGGTTTTAGCCACCCCCGCCCCACTTCCCCCCCCCCGACTGGATTGTTGCAAAAGTGCTACAGTGCTTTCAGTATATCTTTTAAGCCTGTGGAAGTGTGCACAACACAACAAGCTTCTCTGAGCTAGGTAACAAAAATGCGAGTGCAGATGGAAAACTGTTTAAAAGCAGAGTAAAACTTTTTCATAGATACGGGCCTGAGCTGCAAACCCAACTTTCCAGAAGTTAGTGCATTGTTGTTTAGACCCTCTCCTGTTTCTCTTCTTGACTCTTCTTTTCTGTCCTTGTATTTCCACACTTGTGACACCTACTGAGGCTCAGACATTGCAGCACACCACAACAAGCTTCTTGGCATTTGGACTGGACCAGCAGTGGACTGGTGCCAAGCTTTACGGTTCTCACTAGAATGCTCTGAATCACATAAATCATCTCTTTACTCAAGCCACTTTCAATTCTAAAAGATCCTATATTTCCAAAACATGAAAGAATATTTCCTTATGTGCTCAGTTCACTCAGTCCTCCACACCCTTGTTAGTCTGTATTTCAGCTTCAGGGTTTCTGAATAGTATGTGCTGATCATCAGCAAGGTGGTACTGTTGCTTTAAGCCAGGCAAAACATACATTCTGACACTCTGGGAGGGGAAGGTTTTGTCTTCTTGGGCTTTTAACCCCCATTTAGAAATATTTTAGCAGGGAGGAAGGGAAAACATTAGAAATAGCACATCATTCCAGAAATTAATTGTATCTTAAATCTTCTATTTCCATTACTGCATTTTCTCTTAAAACACTGTTGTAAGGTCATGCATTTTTTTGCACACCACACCCCCCCCCCTTTTTTAGCAGTCTAGAAAACCTGTCAGATCTAAATGTCATTTAGGAGCTCAGAGCTGTAAAATTCCAGATTACTTAAAAGATGCCACCACTCAATGAGGGAAAGGGTTAAGGGAAGGGAAAAAATTCAGTCTTTTGTAAAGAAAGGGGAGAAAAATTCTGATTTTGTAGCATGCTGACAGCAAGTTCCACTGATATTAACAGAGGAAAATGAAGTAAAAGCAACACAGCATAAGTTTACAAATAGAGTGAGCCTTAATTTATTAATGACCTGCAAAGATCAGACTGAGTCAGGTTTGGACAAGGAATTGCAGCATACCTCCAGAAGTCTCTTAATAAAGAGTGTGTTTCTGTTGTTTGTTATCTCGTGCTCTGTTTAGTTCTATAGCACGTCATACATGTGCATGCATAAACACATATGTATCCAGGGATTTAGAAAAACAAACCTAGGTAAAATTTTTGGAGAAACTTGAACTCTTTTCCTAAGTATATTTTTTTTAGCCTCAGATGACACCATTGCTGTTCTCTGTGCTGTGTCCTGGCACACTTTTCCCATTTAGGCCTGATGTAAGTTGTAAGTTCCTTTCCATCGTACATTTTGTTGCACCGTGGAGCCTTGTGCCTCGTCATGTAAGCATTAGATGCTTTGTAATAACGGGGATTACACGATGAAAAGACACCCGTGAGTTATTTATTTTGGATAAATGTTTCTTTAAACTTTGAGGGTAATGGATTTTTCTACCAAATACCAGGTGCACGGGGTTTAGGACTGAATCAAATACTGAACCTTACTTGCATAGTTGACCTCCAATGCTCGCATATAAGAGCAATCTGAAATCTTGAACTGGGGCTGTGTACAGAGCATTGCTTTTAAAAGTCATGTGGGAGTCCTCAATAAAGCCAGCAGATTTTTCAGCTGTGAAATTGTCTGAATCTTGTACTTGAGGGATATATAGAATATAACCCTCTGGAGGTGGTGTTCATGGTGGGGAATGATGATTAAATGTAATTTAGACCAGATCCTAAAAGGGAGGGATAAATAACAGGCACGCATAGGCACTCCCTGAAGTAAAGTTCTCCAGATGGTGAGGTTGGTATTGCCAAACCAGAGCAGCGCATTTAGCCTTGAGAAAAAGGTGCTGTCACCATAGCTACTTCATTCTCTAAGGTTGACGCTGAGTTATGCATGGAGGATGTTAGACAGGCTGATGCTTTATTGATATTCAAGTCACTGCCAGTTGAGATGAGGAAAAGATCTCTGGTGCCAAAACCTTTGGTCTAACTTGGAACAAATGTTCCTCTTACTTGCATTAGCGTCATTATTAGTGGAGCCACAAGAACATAAAGCAATAGAAAGAACAAAGTGTACTTACTTTTACTCACAGATTAGCGATGAATAGGATTACAGATTTTTTGTTCTCCTGAAACATGTGCACGCACATGTTTCACAGACACATGCACAAGCTGTCTTGATTCTGTTTTCCCAATTCTGTTTCAGTTGTTAATTTATGTAATAATTTTCTCTGGCTGAAGAGAACTTGCAAGTAAATCAAGCATCGTTACTTCTCTGTAAATAAATGTCTGAGAGCCTTAGGCAGAAGCCAGGTTGTTATTGTACGGGGGCCTGTAAAAACCCAGTTTCTGAATAAATTGATATCATGGTAAATAAACCTTAGTCACTAGGGGCTGCCGATCTAAGTATTTGTTAACTTACTGCTGTATTGTTGAAGAGATGAGGTCAACATCACGTGGGAAATAACATACTCCCCATCTGGCTTTGTCACCCAACTGCTGCCTGACATTTCTATCTGAGGAGAACCGTGGGAATGCAGGGGGGAAAGGCAGACATATTGGTAGAGGTAATTTTCAACACAGAATATGCGTTATGAAAAACACTGCAACAGAAATAGTTCATTGTTTTGAATCATGGGTAAGAGTGAATTTAGGAGGCCTAATTGAAGCAAAGATACTTTCCTTGTATCTCAGGAGGGTGAAATGAAAACTGCTGTCACAGTTGAATATATTTCAGCAATGTAAAGCAGGTTTTTAAAACAAATTTCCAGAGTAATTACACTGTTGGTAACTTTGTTAGGTACGAAAGTGTGGTATCTTATAATAACCAGGAGTGCTATCTTTGTCAGTTTGCTAGAAATAGAGAAGTATGAAACAGATTTGGGAAATACCTACTAAGTTTTGTGCAGCAAGAACTACTTGCCATCAGTGGGCATTTTCCCAAAAGCATATTGCATAAGGGACTCAGGGTTTGGCTGACAGTAATTATCCCCTAGATTGTATGCGCTTTCACTACTTCTGTGTGTAATGTCAGTTCATGCTTGATAGATTGCATCCGCAGTGGGGAGTGAAGAACTACCTCAGTGGGAGTTTCACAAGCCACAAGGCCTCCTGACATTCCTCTCCATGCCAAAGGGCCACATCTGCTCCTACATACCTTAATGGGCGAGGTGTTGACTCCCCTCCACAGCTCCCCAGTTCAGCTGACTAGCTACAGATTGGGGTGGAGCCAGGGAAATATTTATTTTCCTATTGTCACTGGTGCTATTCTGATCACTGCTCTTTTTTAAGCCCTTGGCATTTTGTCTCCCGTGTCGTAACACACTGACGAGTTTCCTGCAGGCAGCTTTTTCATGCCTTGCGCTTCCTACAATTTCTCTCATTCTATTCTTAAGGATGTCCCTATTCTTGATTCAACACCCCTGAACATCATCTGTTTCCTTCTGGAAGACATATATGAAGAAAAAATAATATATAAAATAAAAAATCTTCCAGTGTTCTGTGTTGTGCTCTCAAGCTTAAACAGTGTCCTCCTAGCAGTCTCCTCCTCCTCCTCAATCCATATTTGCCTTGCATCACAACATTTTAAGCTTTTAGGTGCACAAAATATGTCAGAAGCTTCAAATAACGATTTTTTTTCTTGATGTATATGTTTTTTTGGGGGAATGTGAGTGATTTATGAAAAGGATATAATTAATATGCAGTGTAGTCACTCTGGGGGGTGGGGGAGCAAATGTTCCAAGTGGTCTTTGTAAAACCATCACATCTTTTTTTAGTTTAAAAATTTCACATCATTCATAACCTTATTTCAAAATGCTTTATGATTTAATAATTTCCATATGCTATATACAACTTTCTGAAGCTCTTCTGTAGACATTACCTAATTCATTTTAAAATCATCTTGGAAGCACTGAGCTGAATTGTTCTACATGCACCATTTATAAATATATTTCCCAAGAGTTCCCTTTTCTTTCATTCCTCTGACCTCTTTAATTTTTTGTGTTTTTCTGCCAGAATAAATGTTACCTTATACAGGACTGAGAGTGGGAGCTTCTGGAGTAAGGATGAAAAATAAAATTAGGGGAAGGGGAAATGTATTATAAAATGTGTCAGCAGATCCCACTGCTGTTGCTGTTGAAAATATCCTGCCGTAAACTTTGCTGCTTCTTTTGTTGTTTTATTTTGAGGATTGATGATTCTGTCTTTGCAGACTGTAACGGAGAAGCACAAGCTAAATGTCCCTGAGACAATGACTGAGGTCCTGGATGTTTCAGATGAAGAAGGTGAGCAACTTTGCTAAGTTTCTATTCCATATCACTTACATAACCTGTAAGATAGGCTCAAGATAGCTGCTGATGTACTTTGACATCTTCATCTTTCAGTGCTTGAGAAGAAGTTCTGCGTAATGTCCTTTTTCAATGATGTAGTAGTCATTATGGCATCTTAGTAAAGATGCCAACAGTTGACCCAAACCAAAACCCTGGACCCCTACATCTTTTCCAGAAAAAGCTTATCTGAACCAAATCAACATCCCCACTTCACATTTAAGTCTATAGAGCTGTCTCAAAGCTGAGTTTGACCCTGCCGTAAGGAAGAATTTAAGCAATACATTGATTTGGATCAAAGCCACCTATTTCAGATAGCTCTATCTAGGATTTCTGCCTAATCAGAAACATTCGTGTAAGATGCATCAGGTGGAAGGTGAGGAGACTGTTCCCTTGAGGGAGCTTTTGGCACACATGAATCATGGGTACATGCAGCATGACATGAAGTAATGACATGCTAATAAGTTTGGCACTTGGATTTCAGAGTCTGTTCTATCTACAGACAGGAGGCATTTGTTGTACCACGTACCTGATTCCCAGGAAAATTTCTGTGAACTTCTGGAGGGCTTGAGAAAGTTCTGCGGTTCCATACAGCACAGATTTAAAGGAGATCCCTTAAAAACATCCCTTTCTAAAAGTTCACAGATGACTTCTCACAAATTTTAATCACCAAGGAATCCAATTATACTATTATTATATTATTAATTATACACACATTTGCAAGAACTTTCTAACTACTTTTTTACTCCTGACAGTGTTAATTAATATTGCAGTATATTATATGTGCACTATTTGATGGTTAGTATTATTTCATGCAAATAATTTGTAGAGTCAACTGATTTCAAGAAGTCCTTGGGATTTAGGAACATGAGTTACAGGGTTGGGTTTTTGCTTTTACAAAGAACACAAATGCACTTGTGGCTTTAAATGGAACTGGAAGTTAATGGCATTCGTGTTCCTAAACTGCTTGTATTACTTTTTGAAATGGCATTTATACTGATCAATGTGTTACACTCTTGAGAAAGTAATGCCATTTAGGCTCCAGATAATACTTCTTTTTTTAATCACAGAATCACAGAATGTTAGGGGTTGGAAGGGACTTGCAAAGGCGTAAGTGAAAGAAAACAAGTGTGATTCAAAAGAAATGATTGTCTGCTACATCACGATCAGTGAAATGATTTCTCTCAGGCACGTTTTTGCTATGTTTTCTCTGTTTGAAAAACATTGCGAGTCCTTGTGTAATTGTTGTGGTCAATGGCCTTCAAATTGCATATAGCCTTGTTTTCACTTTGTTGAATTTTCTCCCAGTTTTTTGAGGTACCATTTAACCATCTTTAAATCCACAAAGCATCTTTCTGCTTCTACAGGATTAGTACAGGGTACTCCTTTTTTTCTCTAACAATTTATGTGTTGTACAGCCTTTAAACACTCCGATGATGAGCGCTTCAGTGATGGTGAAGCATATAGTGGCACAGGTGCTGTTAGCAGAAGTTCCTGGAGTAAGACACTAACTTTCTCTTTTTGTTTAACTCTGATTGTTTGGCTTATTTTTTGTGTTGAAGCAACATGACTTTTCTTTAATCTGGGTGCCTAACACCGCTCCTTTCCATTACTTTTGAAGTGTGGCTGGGTGTGTGTTTCCTGAAAGGTGGGAGGAAGAAGGGAAGACAGAATAGCCAAGATTTATTGCCTGTATCTTGAATACATTGGCAGAACTTACTGTGGCCATCCAGCATGACTAATGCTCTCCTCTGCTTTGAATTAACATTCTCTGCTTTCTCTTACCATCTGACACCTCCCGCTAATCAATAGCCAGTGGATAGACATCGGTTCTCTGGCATGTTGCTGCTCAGGGCTCAGTACTAGTGCCTCTGTGATCCTGCTGCAGGTTGTGACTGCGTTGGTCACGGTTAAAGCACTTTCATGCTGTTCTCCTTGCAAAACCTCTTTCTACAGTCAAAGCTTTCAGGATGTTGTGAGAATTTCTAATATGGATGGTACTTGTTGCAGGAATTAAAAATAGCTGGGGGCTTGTTCATTTCTGGTGATCAGTATTTTGCTTTTTTCCTGGGAAGCACTTATATTGCATAACTGTATGCTGTTACGGTAATATAATACTCATATTGCTCAAACAAATTCAAGTGCAACATCCAGTTATAGCAGTAAAAAATAAAGGATAATACAATCCATATCACATTGCATGTCTTGGTATCTAAGGTCCTGCTCTGTGTAGCCTATTTTAAAATACTTTGAATGGACCCAAAGTCCCACTAATTCTCCAATTTTCATGCAGCATTTTTATCTTTAGCAATTGTGTTATTATTCAAAGTTCTTTACCTTTTACTGTACCTGAAAAAAAAACAAGCCATCTTTCCTTTAAATAGAAACAGATAATATTTTTTTTTATTTAAAGTTGCTTATTTTTTTATCTTTTTACACTTGATTATTGGGTTTTAGATGATAACAGACTAGGTGAAATTGGAGTCACAAGCTTGTGTGGAAGGATCAAGAAAGAAGTGAAAAAAAGGAAACCTTTTAGGCTAGCAAAAACATGATTATAGAAAAAAGCTACTTCATCTGCTGTAAGCCTGTTATGTGGTCCTACATTTTTCAGATACTCTGTGGCATTAGTAAGTCTTCCCCGCTTTAGGATCATCAGTTTTATTGGGCAGGGTATTCCTACACCAGAGAACTATGCACGTGCACGTGTGGGTTACTGCTGCTTTCTCTGTTTGCACTGTAGTCTTCCAGGAAGACTGTTTAAGGATAATTGCCTGTTGTTACTTCCTCAGCACTGTGCACAGTCAGCCCTCTGCCTGATTGAGACACAAGGTGATATTGTTGCCTTTCGTTCTTTTTAACTTTGTGTTTCTCTAAAAAAAAATTACAAATAATGATGTGATTCTAAAAAGAAGGTGGTTAGGACATTGAATTTGCTGAAGTGTTTCTAAAAATCAAAACATCATCATCACAGGTCCTTAAACAATTTGTGAAACAAAGTGTCCCTTAATGCCTCCATATGACAATGACCCGGTGTCAAATTGTTGCATTTCTCCTCTCTCAGAGTTGCTCATTTTTGTCTTCTTTAATTTTATACCTTACTCAGAATTGTGACAGTACATCAGTAAAACACATTCACAGCAGCAGTATCTGTGAAAAGATGGGGTTTGCTCTCCCTTCAGGACTGTGCCTCACTGACAGGGTGACATATCTGTGATCTACCGTGTCACTTAACGACCTCAGAAGTGTGATCTTAGATTCCAGAAAGCAGTTTATAGTTAATCGATACTTGATTATGGCAGATTTCTGATGAGAAAGAAAAAATCCTCTTTGTTATTTAAAAAAGTTGTTTTCAGTGTAAACATGTTTTTCCAGTGCAGAGAAACAATCAAAAAAGGGAATTTTGCAGCTGCACAGTAAGTCTGGTTCAGACATAGGCTCTCAAAGGACTGAGAAGTTACTGCTTTAGAGACAGACACAGAAGTAAATCAAAAGCTATATATTGAAAAATTAACTGAAAGTCTTTAACAAAATCTGTGCTCTGAAAGAAATAGCTGGCAAATAAGAGTTAATTCTTAAAACTTACTTATGGCAGCCTGCACAGAAAATAAGCCAGTGTCTGCCACCCAACTCCTGGACAGCCGTATGCTTTGGATACCCTGCAAGCTTTGTTCTACAGTCTTTATTGCAGCACATTTAAATGAATCCTCCAAGATAAAGGGACATTCTCCTCTGGAAAGTTGCTTTTCTTTACATGGTATTGTTGACATTACTTACATTTTGGGTTTGTGGGGTGGTTTTTTGCCTGATCAAAGTGAGAATTTTATTTTTTTTTTTCTTCAAAGTGCCAGATGTACAAATGCAGGTATGAAAACTGGTTGCCTTTTTCTGTCATTCATGTATTGTCAGCATAAAAGGTTCTCAGTGTCATGGTTAGTTGCTCAATTTTTCTTTTATAACTTTATTGACGTTGTTGGTAGAAATATAAAATAAGTTATAACCAAGTCTTACTTGGATTCTTTCACTGAAATCCTTCACAGCGCCTATAGCTTTGATAGCTGGCATTATCATTAGAAGTAAATTATTTCTGTTGGGGTAGAATTGCTAAAGATTGCTCACTTGTCAATATTTTAGTGATGAAAACTAGGAGATTGTGGTTAGGTGGCAAAAAGTTTGGCAACAGTTTTAAAGAAACTCATTGTTTTTCATTGCATCAGTATTGTTGACAAAAAGTACAATTAATGAGACTAGCAATAATAAATGATTTCCTGACTAGCTAAAAAGAAAGATATTTAAAGCATGAGCCAAACTGTAATTCAGGGGAACTTGTAAGGAGGGGTGAGGGGCATTTAATAGGGGATTGACTTTAGAGGAGTGAAATTGTCCAAGGAAAGCATCAGAGAAACTCTGCATTATGTATGTATTCCTCTAAGGATGCTTCAGGGCTTAAATATTCCATAAAAAATTATGCTTGCCATAGCTGTCCTGTCTCCATCTGTTACTTTTAAGGAGCAGCACTTATGTGGGGAGCTGTAGACTTATCTGCATGCTGCAGAGAAAACAGTAATTTTGGCAAGCTCGTATAACTGTGTCTGGCTTTAAAAACATCTATTAAAAGCAATTTCTGGCAGTTTCTGTCACAGCCCTCTTTCTTTCCTTTTTTTTCAAAAAAAAGCCCAACCAAACCCAAAGCAAAATTAAAAAAAACCCAAACACCAAAACAACCCTTTTGCCTGGATTTTTCTCTGTGTTTTGTGAGAAACAACTCCAGAGCAATTGTCATACAGCAATTGTATTTTGCAATTCACTCACATAGCAGGAGAACTATAACCAAGTCTTACTTGGATCCTTTCACTGAAACAGTAGGAACTGCCTTTGCTGGGCTTTCCTAAACGAGTGGACTCTGTAGTTACATACCCAGAATGGTACAGGAAATCTCATCAGCTGTATAGGTAGGACATACCGTTGGCTTTTGTAGAATTTAAGAAAACTAGGAAGCAGAGCACCTCAGTAACAGTGTGGGTCTCCAGTTTCTATTGGTAAAATCCAACTGTCACTGGAGGAGCAGATATATATGGTCTCAGCATGTGGCCTGTTCTGCTTCGTAGTCCATTTAGTGACGTAGAGTGCTCAAAACCTGTGATCAAACTTGTGAAATCATCAGTGTCAAAATGTGCTTCTCATTTTCTCTGACACTATTATGTTAGTGTAAAGCAAATATGTCCCGTCTGAGTGGCCAGTTGGATCTGCCCAGGTGCTTCCTTCACTGGAAAGGGGTATATCAGAAATCAGCAACTGAGGGGTCGTGGTATACAGAAATAATACGTGGCCAGCATAAAATGTTAAAAAAAAAAAGAAAAAAAAAGAGGAACAGGCCAATAAGAGTCAGCATACAAATATTGCCAACTTGAGAATAAAGTTAATTTGTTGTGGATTTTTGTGAGCTGGTTGTTTCTCTTTTAATGCAAACTTTGAAAACAGTTCTGTGGCTTTGATTGTGGCTGACAGTGAAGTTAGTTTACTCTTGCTCCTTCTCTTAAGGGTTCAGGGTCTTCTGGGTCTGTGAGAAGTAGCTGTTCGGCTTTTCTGAAGCACCTCTACAGCACGAAACAGCAGGGTGGAAAGTATCAAGTGTTCCTAACAACCATCAATGCAGTTTTCCCTTGCCAATTATGAGTTTCTGTGTCAGGCCTTCCTTGCCTTAGGCATAGTATTTAAATCCTAAAGATTAATTAATTTTCCTCTTCTGATGCTCTCTTTAGATTCATCTCTCCATTCCATTTCATCCTTTCTTTCCCTCTCTTGGATCCAACTCTGCAAAATGGTGGGTCTCCAGTTTGCAGAAGAGGCCACTTGATGTAACAGTTTTTATAGGTGACCAGCACCTTGGAGAAACATTTAAGCACCTTGTTTAGTGGGTTCGTGTCTCCTCCACTAAACTTAAACTGTCTCTGTGATCTTTTCTCCCCACAACCTGGCCCTTGCCAGTCCCAACCTTTGCACTCCTCTTGCTTCAAGTTGTCTCTCTCCTTTGATTTCTGTCCCCCATCTGAGGAGAAGAAAGAGAACCCCAAATGTTGCAAACCTGTACAAAATGTATGCATTTGGGAGATCTTGCATCTTGTGCTGTGGCATTAGTTTGGCTACTGGAAACAGCTTAATTGACTAAATGGGTCATTGCTAAGAGCACAGTGGGACCATGATGCTTTGTGTGGTATGCTCTGAAAAGCTACATGTTGTATTGGGAGTTCATTGCACTCTTCAAGGAAAAGAGAGTAGCAGCAGCAAGTGCAGGGACTCAGCTGTTGGCCACTTCTTGTTTAAATATAAATAGATTCCTAGGTTTGGGGATTTTTTATTTTTATTTTCTTTACTTGTTCCAGTGTCCATACCAGTAAAACTCCAGTGTTTCTTTTAAGAGAGTCTAGGTAATTGATTCTTTCTTCTAGTGCATTTTATTTCCTTTCAAACTGCCCCTAAAGAAAATTATTTTATTCGGAAATCTACATTTGGACAAACTATTGGGAGATTCTTGAGAGATGGGCAGTGGCAGTGATGGAACCAAGGCTGAAAAGGAATGCTGTAACTAACCGGGGCACAGTGCAAGGTCACCCTGTGTTTTGTAGTGTGTTTGCCTCTGTCATGTAAACCTCTGAGCCTGTTGGTATCACTGAATAAAGGTAAATAGAAGAAAATAATAATAATTTATAAAAATAGTAATAATAAATAGAAGATAAATCACTGAGTAACTCATTGAAATCCACTTGGTAGTTCGTTGATGGCCACTGCAAAACGTGGAGCGTCAATGTTAAGGGCTCCCTCCGTTTGTCACGATCTGCTTCCTAAGTGGTGAAAAAAGCACTGTCAAGAATTTGATAGGGAATGTGATGGCAGATGAATTGTTTCCAGCACGGTTAAAGAGGGTGATTTCTTGTACCACCTCAAAACTACCATCTGGTAAGATGTGCTGTGAAAGGAAGCTCATGGTCAGCTGAGTATGTCATTTCTTCTCAGCAGAGGGCATGTCTGCGCCAATTTGAATTGACTGAGACTGGAGAATATAGCTGTGTTAGATCTTTTTATGACAACACAGTGTTACTGGCGGGACGAATGAGTGCTTGCTAACTTCTAGTCCCCTCAAGACTAGTACGCTAGCAAGTAAGCTGTTACCAACAGATAAATCTTCTGCAGATGTTGTGGAATATTCACGGATCATCTTGGTACTCTTCGCAGATGTTCACATCGCATAAACAGCTAGTGTTCCTTAGGCACAGTATTGACAGCTCTTAGATGAGAAGCCAAAGCTGAAATTAGAGTTTGGTTTTTCTTTTTAAAGGATGTGGGTGTCATGAAAGTGATGAAGATTTTGCCTTTGTTTCTATTACAGATGGAATGTCTGGCATGATTATAAGTATCTATTTTATTTGAAATATAACTTGAAGATCCTTTTACTGTTTGATTAACAGCATTGCCTTATATCTTCCAAGTTTTCACTAAGCCCTGAGCTTTGTAATGTGACATTCCCAGGAAACAGGAGGCATCATCTGTCAGAAGACAGGAAACATGCAATGATTAAATGCATTTCAGTGTTTTCTGTGAAACTGTGCCCAGTTTCTCCCTCTTCATGCAGGCAGATGGAATTTTCAGGACCTTTTGTTGTATGGAAAAGATTTAGGCGTCATTTTGTGTGTACAGAAAGGTTACTTAGTTTTAGATGACAAATTATAAATTAGTTATTTATTAGCTGTAACATCAAGACAGAAAAAGTAGTCTGATTTTTGTGAAAGTGAGTATCAAGATTTCTTTGTATAGTAGTGAGCACCACTTCTATAGCTTGCAATACCAATAACATTTTGCAAGGGAGGATGCTCTACGAGAAGTAGCAGCAGTAACAATAATTGCTTTTTGCACTTTTGCTTTATTAAGACTTTAAATCATACAAGTGGCAACTGTCCTAACACCCAGGTGGATTCTGTTTGAAACAGCACGGATACCACTTACCTAACCTTCACAATCCGCCCTGTTTCTCAGTGTATCGGTATGAATTGCTGCAGCTGCACTGTGTAGCCCCTGAAGACTGTTCCTGTACAACTGTTGCAGCCCTCCATCATGGAACTGAGGTTTAGGTTCTTGACATTTGCCCATGTAGCTTGGGAAATGAGAAATTTTGAAGATATTGGTGGCCTAGGGTCATGCTGTGTGGTTCTGTGGGTCACACCAAGCCTCTGGCAGGCTCATACTCTAGCATTTAACCACTGGAAAGTGACTGAAATCTCCAGACAGCAACTGTGGAGAGAAACTGTGTTGCAAATGGGAATAAAAAGAAACATCTACATGTTGCTTGGTGATGTAATCTGTTTTGTTAGTCTGCTGAGGAAAAGCAAACTTCTGACTTCACATAGGCAGAACTTTTTGGTTTTGGGGGGGGGGAGATAATTTTGGACCTAAAGAATACAATCAAACCCTGTTACTCAGAGTATATGTAAAAAAACTATTATGTCAGGGAACCAATGATCATTTCAGCTTTGATTCGTTATGGAATTGTAATCAATGATTCTTACCATCTGTACTTGTGAGCTTATTTCCAGTTTCTGGATATTGCTGTGTTATAAAATATTTTTATTTTTTTTTTCCCGATCCCAGAAGATGTTGGAACATAGATGAGACAGCATCATATGATGTGGAGTTTGGACAATGGAGAGTTTCAATTAGGATTAGCTACTATCAGGCGTAAGGCCAGTGAAAACATGTTTTCATCTGAAAACACATAGCTTACAGTCAAGTAAGCGGTTATATTTAATCATAAAGTGCCAGGCTGTGATACAGTATTGCTGTGACCAGAGAGCTACAATGGATAAAGGAATAGAGAGACCATGCTTTAGAGAGTAGCAAAGAAATTCACCCCTCACCAGTATGTTCAACAGCAAAATTTAGATGAAATCTAATTGATTAATCACCTTGATTTCTTTATTTTTGAAATCTTGCTTGATGTGCCAGTTTCATTAAATACCTTAATTGCTTGTGGTTTGCAGTGTCTCCTGAGTGGAAAGTGCCTTCCTGTTTATTTTGCCATCCAGCTGTTACAGCCCAACATGTCAATGAAATGAAACTTGCGTGTGTGCTTATCTCTGTCCCTTCTGTGATTGGTTTAAAGGTGATGACACAATGACAGGAGATGGAGGAGAGTACCTCAGGCCAGAAGACCTCAGAGAACTAGGAGATGACTCTTTACCAAGCAGCCAGTTCTTAGATGGCATGAACTACCTAAGGTACAGCTTGGAAGGAGGACGATCTGACAGGTATTTGCCTGGACATGTATCTTTTTTTATGATAATTTTTCACAGCTGCTGTTATGAATGTTTGAAATCCCTTTCTCGGGGTCTCCAACTCAAGGGAGACATGGGATGCACTTGTCAACACTTCTCAGTTAGTTATGTCAGTGAGGCCATCACCAGTGTTTTAGGAAGAAGGTGTGGTCAGGAGGATTACTTCCTGACCAGTCCAGAAATTTTGGCATTAATACTGTAATCAGAGTCTAGTAAAAAACTTTGTGATTCTTACTTGGTTCTTGGAAAGGCATCACTTGCTTTATTGTCTCTGTGGTCAGCTCAAGGGAGAAGGGTCTGGCTGTCTATGGAAAGAGCTTCTGAACCATCCCTATCTCCTCCTGCCCTGCGTCAGGGGATGGCTGGATAGGTGAACAGGGTGTTTTAACATTAGGTGAGTTGACTTTTTGGGGCAGTTTTCTGGCAATAGATATAAGGAAAGGAGCAATGGACTTGGTCAGTCCACACTGGATTCACAGTGAGTATATTGTCAGCAAGCACATGACTCTTTAGGTTTCATCATGGTTGAATTAGCAGGAAAGAGAATAATTTTACTTCTACTTGCACTGCATGGTCTATATGTTGTAAATAAATAAAAAAATAAGTAAATGTTAGAAAAAAGAACTTTTCTCCAGTCCAGAAAACTTACTGATTTGCTGGTATCCAAGAAGTTGGACTTAAGCCTAGATACATTTGTGGAATAATAATGCCTGTATCTTTGATCTTCTTTAAATTTTGTTTTAGAGAATGTTACTATAGTCTACAAAAATATGGAATTCCCTTTTTAAAAGGAGAGCCTGAGAGCAGACGGGTAAACTCAAACTGTTAGAGGAACGCCCACAGTTGTAATTTAGAATAGGCTACCTAGGCATTCCTGTTTGGAAATGACACTGTCTAGTGTAAACGAGTGACGCTTCCAGACTCACTGTCTTTAGAACTGGGGGTTTGCTACAGGGGAAGGAAACTCAACAAACCGCTGACATCTTGGCCAGTCTTGATTGTTATTCTGGCAGCATTTCCTAAGCTCGGAGAAATCAGTAAGATCCATTCTGTTTACTTCAGTAGGCTATGAATTGCTCTGGCACAAAAGATGTCAGGAAATAGTTTGGTTTGCCTCACAGCATGTGTAAGTCCTGCATCATTCAGATCTTATAAGCTTGAACTCTTTGTTGGTTTTTACACCAGTCCAGTGAATCCACTGCAAACAAACTGACTGGGTGGCTTTTTGAGTCTCAGAGGATGTTTAGGAACTACATCAGCATGCTTAAAAATTGAAACCTTTTATAACACCCTTTCAATGGTAACAAAGATTTTTTTTTTTTTTTTTTTTTTTTTGAAGACATGGTTGTGCAGGCGAGTGTTGAGCCAGTTTCTGCACCCATTTACAGTATTTTAGCTTTTAAATACTGGCAGTGGATTTTAGTAGATTTTTACTGGCATATAATAGCTGTGTTTTGTTTTGCGTTGTATGAAAATTATTTCACATCCTCTATCAAGTATGATCATGCTAAAATGCAGCAAAATTAGAAGAGGGGAAAGAATGAAAGAAAAGAAGTACATCTTTGTAACTCCCCCATCTCATTTGCTGTCACTGTCAGGTTACAGGTTGTAAGGATTTTCAGAGACTTCTTACATTAATTTGCTTTTGCTTTAATGTGATTTTCATTGCATTATATCAACTTTGTTTCTTCAAGATAGTGAAGCAAAATAGTATTAGCAAAATAATAATTAGCAAAATATTATTAGCAAAATAATAATTAAAAAATAATTAGCAAAATAATATTATTAGTCTAGACTCATGTAATCTTATGCATTAAACAATTTGATTTAAAAACATTTTTTTCTTTTGTAACCATCTTCCCCATTTATGTTATTTCTCTCTCCCCTTCATTCTTTTTCATATGCTTTCGTTAGCACCATGCCCAGGTAGGTATTATATAGCATGAAAATACATTGTTTCTATATCCCTTCATGGCATCTGTCCCTGCTCATCCATTTTGGAGGCCTGCTGTATGCTGGAAAGTTGTTTTGGAGACCCAAATGAACAGTGCTGCTGTTGGAGGTGGTTCTAGTCTCAAATGAGTATGATATGTAGTGCTGAATACTGATCCAGCAGTGCTCCCTGTCTAAAAAAGTTGCAGTTTGACATAGCCACCGTCGCCCAGAAAATTCCCTGATTCCTGTACAGATACTGCGAGCAAGGATTGGGGAACTTGTGCTAGATCACAACAGCTGGTCGCTGTCTTTCTGTCACCACGCTGCTGGAAAGGTTAGCCATTTACCTTCTCTGTGTGGAGAAATGGTGGTAGAAAAAAAAACCTAAGAGGATGGCTTGCAGTAGCTGGAATCTCCCTCGGGGTATGGAGAGTCAGAGCCAGAGCCAGGCCATATTGGATCACCAGTATTTGAAGACTCCATTTCATTTTAAGTCCCTTCCACCTTTCTGCTCTATGACAGGTCTGAGGAAGGCTTTCAGTCTTTAAAAAGAGGAATATTTTGGGGGCTGATATATACAGTTTTCAGTGACACTGGGTTCTTTTCCTAGCCTCTGAAACAAGTACTTCCCACAACAGAAGATATTCTCAACTAGACTAGAGTTTGCTAGAGCTCTGTCTAGGCTGGCAAGTGGCTGCGTACTGCAACACGGGCTCCCAGTCACGGGAGAAATTTGGCTAAAGTATGCTGCTCTTATTTTCTGGATGCACCTTTATTCAGGGCTTAGAAGAGGCAGTGATAGATGCCTGTGCGTTACTTAACACAGGCAAGACACAGTCTCACGTTCAGGAGCCTTGTGGCATTCCTGGGTTTCGCAGTGCAGTCCCTGGGGCTGAGTGCTACTGACCCCAGAACCCCCATGACTTAAGTTTATCATCCGGCTTTGGAAAGAATCTGTATTTAGACATTAGTTTTGTCTCTGTGATTTAGGTTTGGTGTTTTTTTACAGGACTCCTGAAGACTTATTACAATGCATACTGCTCAGTGCCACTACACTGGACTGTGGTTTCAGTCAGTACCTTTATTTCTAAAGGAGCACAGACTCTTTACTGGTTTGCTCTTCATTTAGCTGGTACAGCACAGAGAAGAGGGGCAGTGTCATCTAAACATTAGTTTTGAAATTAAGCGTAGTAGGAAATCTGATCTTGCGATTTACTGCAGACCTCAGACATGCTTGCGCGTACCTGCCTGTAGATAAAGTCCATACCCTCAATGTACTGGGTATTTACTGGAGCTTACATAAAGGTACTAAATAGTGGATAGGTACCGGGCTACACATAGTGGTGGCAGTAGCAGTTCCAGGTGCTTGCAGGAGAACATGGACAAAATCGCCATACAGATAACCAATCAGATCTAGTACATACTAAGTTTCATTCAGTATCTATCCAGGACATGACTTCAGGTGACTAGCAGAACCTACAACTTGGATGGCAAACCTCTTACAAGCACTGCATGGCATAGCGAAGCAGTTCTGCAAGTGTCAAACGTTGACATGAACAAAGGATAATGATGGCAAATGGGGTCTGCTACTGAGGCTTACCTTTCAACCAAAGAACAAACGTTCACTGAAGTACTCTTGCTATGAAAAACAAGGGTACTCTGCCTATCCAATTCACACTAAAATGTTTAACTGAAGTACTCTTCAGTTAAGATTCCCTTTCATAACTTTTTCTGAAATGTTATATGCAGACAGTTAGGTTGAGCTTCTGTCCCTATGAAATTTTGTTGGTTGCTTTAATGGAATCAGAATTCTATTCCAGAAATGCATAATTCCAGTAATACCAGCCTTGAATGTCTCACCTCTTCCACTTCTCTGGGTGACAGACATTTCAGGACATGTAAGAAAGTTATTGTGTTTTTTTCTTTGTTTTGAATTAGATGGTAAAATATGATTTCCAACAAGATCTGCATTTAAAGCATTTGACTCTCAAGACCATAATGTACACATGACTTTCTTACTGCTACCTGCTGAAAATTGATTATCCCCTAAAAATCTGTGTATCTAGAAAAATGGCCTATTGTTCTGATCTGGTGTGTTAGTCATTACGAGTACTACTCATGGATGTGCAAGCCATGGAAAGAAAACCGCTTCCTTTAGTTAGATGTACTCTACTCCTCAAGACACAGAACAACATCACGGAGTACACGTACAACTTCTGGAGGTGGTTGTTCCGTTGTTAAAAATCACAATTGTAATACTGCTGCTAGTAAATGTTTAAAGGGCAAAACTAGTGCTGTCTGGTAGCAGAAACCCCGTTTACCTCAGTATGTCCTTCTGTGGTGTTGTCTTTGTCTTTTCTTTTGGCTTTTTGCTAGTGGATACTGCAGTTACATTCTGAGCCAGTGCTCGGAAGCAGCTTATTTACTGCCTCGCATCTCTCATTGCTACAGCAACCAGTTCTCTGTAGCTCTGTGTACTTAGAGAGAAACCAGTGCTCACATTTGGACCGCCTCTTTAAAGATGCTGTTGGCATACGGAGGAGGAATTTTATTTTACACAGGAGCTTGCGGCTGACCACAATTCACCTTGCTGTGTGTACCTTCCAGGGGACAGTATCCAGCTTACTTCTTTACAGTTTTGAGGGGAGTGAATAGATCTTAACAAATCTTCAGAAAGAGTCATCTCAGCTTTTCTTCGGATGTTAGCATTCTGTTTTTCCATAGCGGTTTGCTTGTGTGATGTAGCAGGAAAGAGGGCTTTTCCAAAGAGCCTTACTTAAAAGAAATTAATGCTCTTTATTGCAAGGAAACTGTCATGCCATAAAGACAAGTGCATAGTACTTGAGAGTATGAAATAAACTGTCATCCAGATTCATCTCTAGGTTTTGCATTTTGGAGCAAAGAAATTGGTCAAAAGCCTTTGTGGCCTTTGGCAGCATAACACAGATCTGTAAAGTTCTGTCCGTCCTTCCCCCCCCTCCCCGTGACTGTTATCTGCTCCCCCTGGAAGCTGCATCATATTGCTAATAGCACGCTTTTTTCATTCTCCCACTCGATCTATCATGACACCTTTCCAACATCATCTGTACTGCTGATACATTGCTATGGCATCCCACCAACCTACCAGCCTGCGATCCTTCAGTTCAGACAGGTCCCACACACTGAGCCATGCCTCCTACCTGAGGGACAGTGCCATGATCGACGACACAGTTGTCATCCCCAGCCAGCAGGTAAGGACATTCTCTTAAATTCATTTGTCAGTTGGATAAATATAAAAAGATTACAGTTTACATACATAGTGTGTATGCTGCTTTGTTCATTGTAACATAAATCTAAGTTTAATTGATACTTAATGGCACATTATGCTGTGCACTATTAAGCTCTATCAAAAACTAAATGGATAAGCTCTGTGATTATAGTATGGGGACTGTCCTCATAACGTTCTCCAGTTTAACTGATTTTTAATGACGCCAACAGCCATTGGGCTAAATATTCAGGCTAATGAACTCAAGGCCATTGTCCTGAAATATATTACCGTGACGCATGCCTGTAGTTAAAAAAGGTGTTTAGGAAATGCCGCTTTGGTAAATCACAGCATTCATTTCACTGGGACCTCTAACGTGTTTACTTTGAGCAAGTACAAGATGTTACAATAAGGGGTTTATAATATCTTAATGCTGTTATCACTCCTTTGTTTTATAAAAAGGTTGAAATGCTTTAGGCACTACTATGCAAAGTGCATCTTCTTATTGTTTGGTTGATGAATTGATTTTACTGTAGTAAAAAGGAGGGTTTTTTGCTTACCAAGGTAACAACTCTGGCCAAAGAAGCTGAAAGGAATTCGTATCGCTTAAGCTGGGGCCCTGAAAACTTGGACAATGTGGCTCTTTCTTCCAGCCCTATTCATTCAGGGTGAGTGTATCAATTAGCATTATACTAAAAAAACCCACCCAGATACAGAATACTTGCAGCTTCAACTAATGCTTAACTAGGAGTTACAAATTCATTGCCTCCTAGAGCTGTCAATAAATTGTTATGATCTCTTCAGATCAAGCAAGCCCAAGTACCAAGACTACACGGCTGAGCTTTCAGTCAAGTTCAAGAGGAATGAATGATATATTTGACACATACACACATGCATTTGGGGAATCTTAGGGAGAAATTAGTGCAGTGCCTTTTAAAATTTAGCAAGAATTGAGACTAAGGGCCTAATCTCTCCAGATGGTGAGTACTTCCTGTGCTAGTTTAGGAGAACACCACCTCTAGCATTTGCACAATTACTTAAAAAAGAGACCAAGAATTCTAAATTGCATGACCTGAGAGGCAACCTAAACATCACGCACTTTACACAGGTGTGGCCACTATGTTCGTGTATTCTCACAACTGACTCTTCCGAGTATTGGCATTCAGGCAAACTCACTGAAACAGAGCAAGACAGGTCAAAATGCAGGCCCAGACAAAGTCCTACTAACAGCGCTTGTCCCGGTTGGCCTCAAAATCTGTTAAGTCCTGGTCTAGAAAAGGACCAATGTTGTTTTAACTGCAATTGCAAATTGACAGATTTGTGACATATAGGAGATGTCCGTTAGCTGGTCGCAGGGTATTTGGCCCTGATGGTCTGGTTTGGATTTGCTTTTCTTGAACTTTTAAATTAACAACTTAATTGAAAATGCTTGATATGTACAGTACATATATGTTTATGTCAGTAGGTAAGCTTTAAAATAATTTTGGTGCTTTATTCTAACCCTGCCTAGTTTCCTGACTTTTTTCCAAAGGATGTATTACTTTTCACATTCTGAAAGGTAGGTCTTTCCAGTGATTGCAGAGGAAGTATTAAATGTTTTCTAGAAGAGTGGCATTTATGTCAACACAATCATTTTGTGGTTTTCTTTTAAAAAATACTAGTGATATTTAGAACTTTTTGGATGACCGGGATGTGCTAGTGGTAGGATAAGAATATCTGATTTTAATAGGAGCAACACTCACTGCAGCCCTCTATGAAATAGTGACATTTAACACAGCACAAATCATCATCTTCTTTTTATATATACCAACTACCTTGCCACTAATAACATAGTAAAGGAACATAACGATGACTCGGCCTTTGGAGAAGACTGTACAACACTTCATTTGTGTCTTCCTTGGATTTGTCCAAGTCATTAAGTTCTCACAAACTGTTGGGTGCAGCTTGTTGACCTCCCTTTTTTCAGAAAATACATTGACTACTGGGGCTTCACTGCTCAGACCTTATTTTAAAAGTGAAACATCAGCAAAGTATTGGACAGTAACTTATTTGGTACAGATGATCTTAATTTTGCATTCTATGCCATCTGAGAAAAAAATGAGACTATTCCCTGCACTAATTCAGGGGCTAACCCCAAATTGTTGTTGGGGTCTTACTGGTCTCCTGTTGTAGGGCAGTGTTCCTGTGGAACACAGTGTAACACTCCCGAGAAAAGGATGGATTTATAGAGAAAGATTTCTTTTCACTCGTAGCTTTTAGATATTGCTTGACAGTATCATATTATGATGTCTCTCTCACCCACAGTAGTTAAGTGTGAACGGTAAAAATAAGGCCTACTGTAAGATTCTAAAGTATAAATTATGTGCAAAATTGTGTTGTTTTTGTACCTGGGTTCTGGTAATAGAGTGGAAATAAATTCCACAATTCAGTGGTATAGATTATATTTCTAAGAATTTCACTGACAAATACATAACAGTGCGGCAGATAAGAGGAGAGGCAATTCTGACCTATTGGCAGGAATATGGCACTGTGAGGAAGGAGCTTTGCATTCACGCTTTGATATTAACTCGCTTTTGCATTCTAGAGCAAGATCTGTAGCAGCTCTGCAGTATTTCCAACTCTGACTTACAGAAAACCTCTTTTTTAACAAAAGTTATTGGTTTCTTTTATATAATTTGAAGACATCCCTATTTGACTACTAGATGATCCGAGTGTATCAGTTCTTGTATTTGACAAAATTAAACAGTCAGAATATTATTAGTGACCTTACCTCTCTGGAAGTTGTTGCTTCTGTCAATGAAAAATTGAGAAGGATGAGGGAGTGGGCAGCTCAAACTGTGACAAATAATGTGAATTATCATTCTTAGCTGCATGTCTGCAAAAAAGGAGGCTGGATCCTTGCTAACAAGGTAAACAAATATATTTCAAGTTGTATTTTGAATCTATAACATTGTTTTCCCCAGTGTGAGAATGATTTCCTGGAAATAGTTGCGGAAACAGGACCTGGCAGCGAACAGCTGATAGTCATGTCTAAAATCTGAATGTCTAGATTATTTTGAGTAATGCTGTAGCCCTTACAACTGTTATTCAGAAAGTTACAATAAGGAAAAAGAGCAGCCGTGTTTCACTGATAGCAAATTGCTGCTCATGTCAGAGGAAGAAAATGACAGTGGAGATACATATAATAGAAAGTCAGATCAGAAAACTAACTGGCCATGTGACATGTTACTAAGAGCCTAAACAGGTTCTGAAAGTTTGAAATTTGTCATTCTGTGACGCGGAACAAAAGGAGGACAAGAAACATGTTGGAATGAAATGGAAGAAAGGGGAGGGCAGAATATATTGATAGGAAATGGAAGAAAAGATTTATTGTGCGATCAGAAACACTGGTTGGAATTCCCTTAGATACCTGAACCTTTGCTATGCCATGGTCCACATTTTAGATGTGGATGCTTAAACCGAGCAGCATTTTGCCTGGTCTGGTTCTGAAAAAATGGCTCAGAATCTAGCTGTACATTCGAGGTAACTGACTTCCAGTTTGAGCATGTATATAGAGAAACCGGATCACTCTGGCTTCACTGCTCTGGTAGTTGTAACCATTTGGAACCAAGGATGTTTTGGAGGCTTATTTTCCATACTCACTCCTACCTTCTCACATGTTATGAATCATATATATGTATATGTTCACATGTTTAATTTAGAAATTGTTTTCATTTTTTTTTCAGTATTTTGGTTTTTCATTTAACTCATTCTCCCCTCCCCCCCTTCTTTTCCTTCTTGATGTTAAAACATCTATTCTATTGCAGATGCTCTTCTCCATGTCTTGATCATGACAACAGCAGGTGAACTTCTGCATAATTTCTTTCTTTAATACATTGCACTTCTTACCCACCCTATTTATCCTCCTCTCTTACCTCACTTCAGGATGCTTTAGTGTTTTGATAGTGCACACTAGCCAGAGGAAAACAAAAACTCTACTGATAGTTACAAATGGTCCTATTTCTCTTCTTATAGAGTAAGTGTCCTCTTTCTCTGATCTGCGATGTGCTCTGTGAGAAAAGAATACTGGACCCATCATAAATCCACAGCAAAAAATCTTAACGAATCGCCTTTAACGTTACTGTAGAAAGGTGAAAAACTTCTAAAATATTCAGAGGCACAAAACTATTACATGTCTAAAGAAAAACCCAAACTACAAACCCCTATTTTTAGGTCATGTCACTCAGTCTCTCTGTAGCTGACTAATGCAGTGAAGAGAATGTTACCATAAGTTAATTCCTTTATAGGATCATGGTTTTTGTCCTCCTGGAATGTGGATTTTGCCTTGCTTATGTATGGCACAGTTGCAGCACACCAAGTTAGTTGAATGACATGCTGTTTGTTGACTTCAGCGGGAGCTGGATGATGGCATTTTTCTTAATTTCAGACTCTATCAGTTTTCCTTCTCCAGCTGAACGCTTTACAATGCCTGAAGCACCCTGATTGTTTGTTTCTGCTTCTTCACACCGTGACTAACGCTGAATGCTGCTATCTCCTCGTTTCCCAGTATCTTTTAAAAAATAAGATGCGGAAAATTTCTCAAATGTGTCTGCAGTGGACAATAGAGTTTTTTCATGTCTCCTGCTACCTGATGAGAGCATGTGTGCCTGCCTCTAGATAGTCTGAAAGAATAATCCGACCTGAACTGACCGTATGAAAGTGGTGGTGTATAGATTTTGCCTACGCTGGTTTGGTGTGTTCAAAGAACTATTGCCTGTTGTATGGAGACACTTGATGGGGCAAGGTTTGCATGGCTCTGGGAGCAATCCTGCAGAACGAGGTGTGCATCTGAGCGCCAACATGCTTGCGTTTGCAGCCACCTGAAACTCTGATTCTTCTGCAAAGTTATTTACATAACAGTGATTCTTCACAAGTCACACAATCAGTGTCATCTTTCTCCTCCCCGTCCCCCTCCCCCTCCCCAGCATTGACATCCATCTTGTATTTTATTTGTTCATCCTGTTCCTATCTTTCAACTGAGCATAGATAGAGAATAAAACCAACTTCATTCCATATGAATAAAATCACCAAAGGGAATAAATCGGGCTCAGATGCCATAAATATTTCATGTAATACACAACAACTCTTTGTCAGGCGGATAAATCCAATGCATATATCTCATCTGTGTTTTGTTCAAGTGGAGGCATTAGAAAACCCATGTCTGCTTGCTTTGCTCTCTGTGGAAGGCACAGAAACAGCCCGAAAGATTTAGGGGCCTTTTGTATATGTCCCCAACCAGAAGGGTGCCGTAGCCAGTGTTATTTGATAAAGTTACCTTTTGTATGGTGAGTATGTGGTTTTTAATTGCTCTAAAATTGAAGAGAATAAAACGGCCTCTGCATTTTATGAATAAGTATTTCTAGATTAGAGGAGAATGGATGACGCTTGGTCTAACTGCTGCCCATGCATTTAACATAAGCAGGTATAGACTCCCCTGCAGTCTGTAACTTATTCCTAAAAAAGAACTGCTTTTCTTCTTCAGTTTTTTCTTAAGAAAAAGAACAAGCAAAAATCCTGATGTCCCCTTCATTCCCTTTAAAAGAGAGAAGGCAGTGGTTTTCCCAAAACTAATCTGTTTCATTATTTGGCTGTTACGTTGGACTGTCACCTCTCTACATCACAGGAAAGCTCAGGATCGGTCCAGTTTGCAAGCCTGTCAGGTTCACATGTCTGTCAGGGACCATTGCTAATGGCACCTTTAAAACTGGCAGAAAATGAAACTTAGAGGCTGTCTTAGCCCTGAGAAAGCTCATCTCTTCATTGCCCCAGTCACCCTCGATAAGCAAACTTTGCCTTTGCTGCTTTAACCCATAATCTGCTTTGATTTTGAATTCTCACATAATTGAAATTTTAATTCTTGCCCTGGGTTGCCAAGATAAACTGAAGACTGCGCTAAAGAAAGAAGCTTCTCCTATATATATAGCTATTATAGGAAGGACATTTCAACCGTGTTCTGAAATAGGCTTTTGCTAATGGAATGTACATGCAGTTTTGATGCATGGCTTGATCATCAGATCACTTGCTTTGGCTACCTTTGTTTTAAATGAGAATGTTTTCCTACTTATCAGCTGTACAATTAAGTTTTCTCCTATTAATAGTGTTTCTGCCTCCTCAGTTTTACCTCATTTCTCCTGACTATAGTTAGTCCTTGCTAAGGTTTTCCTTCTCCTATTGTGACATTTTTAAGACGTTGTGGAAGTTGTAACTGGAATTTTTCCGGCTGTAACCTGGAATTTTCCTGAAAGTTAATATGATTACTTTTCCATTTTCTTTCATTTTTAATATTAAAATAAATAATCATAGAAGCATGTAAAGCACATTTATCAGCCTAATTTTTTTTTTTTTTAGGATGCTTCCCTCCTTTCTTCTCGTCTTCTAGTGATAACCTGTAAGAACTTTCTGATTCCCTTTAATACCTTTTAATCAATCCCAGGTGCTGTCTCTCTGCCCACAATAGGAGAAGCACACCCGCCCGTCCACCCCTCAGCTTCAGGGAGCCTATATGATGTTAGGGTTCTGTAGTGTTTATGCTAGTGTTAACACAGGATTGTGCTAGTGTTTTGTATTATTTTCTTTTTGACCACGGGAATTTATAGTGAAAATAGCCACCTCTCAGAGTAATGGCTTTCTTGGCCAATTATTCCCACTAGGATTTTTTGTTCGTTTGAGTACAATCTCTTCCTCTCTCAGTTTTGTCACCTGACGACACCTGGTAAAAGAAACATAAGGGAGAGGAAAAATAATGTGTGTGCACGTGGACAGCGAAATAATTACTCTGCGTGTTACATTTCCTTTGTATTAGTCATACAATTTTCTCCCTTTCCGTAACGTGCATTTAGATTTGTATGAATTATTTGTATATTGATATACAATGTCCTTTAAAAGGGCGAAGCTTTTCCAGTCCTAGAACAGCAATGTCACCATCCTATGATGTATCAAATCAGCAGAAAAAGAGCCTGCTGTGATTCAGAAAATGATTTGTTATGAACTATGTTGCTTATCCCAAATGATGTGAAATGTGCTGATTTAAAAAAAAAAAAAAAGAAATAGGATTAAGTGGATGGCAAAAAAGGAATGTGGCAAAAGGTTGAGAAATAAGCAGGGTGGTATGGTGAAAAAGAACATACTTTTAGATTGTGTCAGCTCTACAAATCTTGCTTCAGCATATTATCCTTTCAGCCTTTTATGCCACAGCTCTGGAGCTGAGGAGTTTTCCCCTACAGTTTCTCTCTTTTCTACTATATTCATGCTAGTTCTCCAAAATTTGGTCTCTGGAAATTTTGTAGTAGTATTTAACTGGTTTTGTAAACTGGATCCTCCCTATTTAGCAAGCTGATTGGCACTAATCTTTCTGTGCTATCCTTGTACTATGCTGTGTTTTGCCTGAATTTGCTGCCCAGCAGCTGAAGGCTGCTTGCAGTCTCTTAGGTGGTTTCAGGCTCATCCCGTAAGTCACAAAACCCTGCAGGAATCACCCATTTCATCTCGGGTCTGCATCAACGATGCGGCACAAATCTTGGTTTCGGCATATACTGTGATGAACACTCCTGTTTGACAGGTTGTGTCTTGTTATTGGGTAAATATATTAGGTCTTTATGATAGAAACAGCTGTTTCTACACTGAGTAATAATAACGTCCTACTGGTTTTATCCTAACCATTGGCATCTTGGTGTCCACCTGCCAATTATACTTATCTTTGCCCTCTTTTCTGCTTTCTAGAGCAGTGGTTGGTTTCAGTACAGATTCACTGACAGACTGCTTTGACCCACCAGGTGCATTCAGCTAAACAAACAGAAAAAAAAAAATTGCAACTTTAAGGCCCAAGCACCCACAGCTAATCCTTTGTATCTTGAGTGCTTGCTGGGGGCAAATGCCACACTCCAGTTTTAATTAATCTGCATTAAATCCCAGATTTTGGTGGCATGGGAACACAGGGTTATGACTGCGTGTGTGAGGTGAGGTACCTATTTGCTCAAAATCAGACTGTTCCTGCTTCTTCCACTGTTATACTGGTTCTACACCACAAGGTAGTTCTCTTAATTGTGTAACCTGTGCTTTATGAGGAGGCACTACTTTTTCAGCATTCTGCTTGTCTTTTAATTAGTCCAAAAGGAATTGCTATACAGAGAACAGCACCATATGAAAAGCAACAGAAGCTGTTATTGTGGTCAGAAGGGAGATTATTTGATCTGGACCCTTACCTTTTGTGTGTACATACTCTTACCACTGGTTTTGGCATTGCTAAGGCACAAGGGGAGATAAGCTAAGGTGACCTTGCACTGGTATTTCAGTGACAGGCAGTGCAAGAAGGTGATCCTGTTGCTAAAAGTACACAATCTTGAGTATTACGTCAATAACAAAAATAATTGAATCTTCAAAACCATATTAATGACAATTGACACAATGACAAATGTGAATGCTAATTTAATTCAGTAATTGCACTCATTAGCTTCTGGGAATTGTGGGATTAGTATTGCTCCCAGTGTTAGCATCGAAATGTTAAGCTCTTCTTCCAGCACTCAGCGTTATTAACTACCTCTAACACATCTGTTGCAAGAGAGACTTGGACCAATTCTCTGGAATGTAATTCAGACCCACAGTGATAACACTCGTTGATACAGTTAAAGGAAAATTGCAGTGCAAGCCACAGAGCATTATTGCAACAGTTGAGCATTTAGTATCTATAAAGCTCGTCTTTCATCTGTGCTGTTGAATGTACAAAGTATGTATTTTATGAAGGAAGCTCCCATTTTTCTCACTTAATCCCCAGAGAATCAAATCTGCAAAATGTTTTCATTTTCTCTTTTTCCCCCCTTGTTAAAACCACAGAAAACACCAACCTCTAAGGAATGAGATAATGGTTGTACTGCCCAGAGTTTTACACTAAACAAATCCTAGAGGTATATGAATGGCAGTAGAATAGGAGCTGCATGTGTGAGAATGACTGGCATCTGTGGTGCATGGTGTGCTTCTGACTGGCGCTTGTGGCTCCTTTCCATCATCCATTATTCTGACTTGCACGGTGTGTCGAGTGTTGTGTTCTTACAGCATGTGGAATTACTTGTAGCTGTGTGGACAAGGAATGGATGCAATGTTTGTTGCACAGAATGGTCAAGGGGACACTGGAAAACTACCTGTGTTTGTTACTCATGTTACAAGGGCTTTTCTCTATTGCAGGTCCTTCAGTAGCATTTCTGCGACTCCCCATGTGATGATTCTATTTTAGTGGCTAGAAGTAGGCCTGATACTGTTCTGTCTCATCTACTCTTATTTTCATTTCCAGCAACCTGACATTCCCATCCCACATCGGGCATGATCCTAAGTCATAAACCAGCTAAAAAGAAAACCCTGAAGTCCAAGGATGTCCCCAAACTTTGTAACAAATCTGTCAGAATCTACCTGTTGCTTATATATGGAACTAGAGAGTTCAGCATAAAAAAAAAATCAGCATCATAGAAATTCCACAAAATGTTTTTCTCCCTTTTAAAGAAAAAACAGTAAATAAGATAATTTACCTTGTCCTAGAAGAGGGCTCCCTTTAGATGGTTTTCTGCACCTGTAAGTTTTCCATTGGGACATTGTATTGCTGTGCAAAGTAAAGCAAGAAATACTCAAATCCATAAGTGAACCTCTTATACAGTGACTAACTATTGTCACCTCACCAAAATCTGCCTTCAAAAAATGACACATTGGGTTTTTTTTATGTAAATAGCTGCTAGCTCCCCTGATGTATTACAAATTATATCCACGCACTCCAGAATGCAATTTGATTTTTTTACTAAAACAAACCCATTTCTTTTGAGAAAAATATGGCGCATCAAATAACTAGAAAATTATATAGATAACCTAAAAAAACCCACCAACAACCCCTCCAGTCAGAATTGGCTTTATATTCATGAGTCATAAATATTTTCCTATAATAAGAAATGCATGTAAAGCATTCAAAGAGTGCTGACTTTACCATATAGATGCTTGCAGGTACAGAGTTGCAAGATTTGCACGTCACTTTGTCTTTAAGAGGTACATAGACATGTGCTCACCTTTATTGGTGACTGCTGGTATTTTTACCAACAGCAGCACTGTAAAAATAAGATGTTTTATGAAGTACTCTTAGATAGCAGTTGTCAATTTAATTGATAAATGATCTCGGCATAATCTGATGCTTCACATGGGAGAAAGGCTTTTTCTAATTGTACGTTTTGAGACAGAGCTGTATTTACCTATCTAGTTTGTTACCGACGTGGAACACGACCAAAGGTATTTTGGTACGTTTGGTATCTAATTTTTTTTTCCTGATTTTTCAGCTTCCTAGTTAGTTTCATGGTGGATGCTCGTGGGGGTGCCATGAGAGGCTGCAGACATAACGGACTACGCATCATTATTCCTCCGCGGAAATGCACCGCTCCAACACGAGTGACCTGCCGGCTGGTGAAGCGCCACAGGCTGGCCACCATGCCCCCCATGGTGGAAGGTGAAGGCCTGGCCAGCCGCCTCATTGAAGTCGGCCCTTCTGGTGCTCAGTTTCTTGGGTAAGGGGTGCCAAGTGACCTGCAGGAAAACGTCCAGTCATTTTCATCTGTTTGCAAGTTGCACTGAAATGGTTCCCTTTACAAGACTTGAAAAGAAAGAAACGTTTGTAACCTATGGTAAAGGATTGGTCATGTGAAATACAAATCAGCTGTTAGTTAACAATTCACAAAGCTCTTAGACCTTGTCACTTGAAAATGGATATTTTAAAGGTTATTGTGCTTCCTTGGATATAATTATTTACTCGGTTTTGTGATATTCTAGTGAGAAAAGACCCCTTTGCAGCCAGCCAAGGCAATTCGTATTATATTTAAATAATCTACAGATAAGGTGTGAATAGCACAGCACTGATCTAAAGCCCAAATGTAAAGCCTGTTACATACACTATGCAAGTTTCATCTGCTTATTTTGGAGACTTGTGTTGTTACCAGTAATTTGGACTTTCAGGGAAGCACCATGCCTTTGATTTTTCTGGGGTTGAAATTGCTAAATGAAGTGATAGGACAACCCTGGAATTTTTTGGCCGTTTCTTTTGTCCTATGCTGGAAACCCCATAGAAAGATCAGATTTGTGTCTGCTGCAGAGCTTGATTTAGCAACTTTCAGCTGATAGCAGCAGTTATCCACACTTTTTTATTTTGTTACCAACTGTTCTCCCTACCAACTGTGGCATCCAAAAGTGGATGACTGAAGGAACCCCTTCTATTACAATAAATAGCTTCATGGCGAAATTGTAAGAGCGACTCCATAAACAGCAATAGTTTAAATCCATTTCAAAGCAAGTCAGTTGTTTTAAAATCCTCTTGTAACAGGTGGTCATTAGAGCCACTTTCTTTCTTAGTGCTTCTACTAAAAGCTTGAGCTTGTTAGGGAGAAAAAAAGTTGATTAGTCATTTTTAACCATCCACTGCTTTTATATGGAGTGCAAAAGGAGAACATTCAGGTTTTGGCTTCTTCAATGTTGCTCTAATCTGATAAAAAAGCAAAAGCAGTTCTCAAACATTGTGAATGCAACGGTAAGAACAAGCCAACCATTCATTTTGACAAACAGGACCCCTCTTAACGTCACAAATAACAGCAAACAAGCTGCCTAATCAGATGCATTATACCAATTATTATTTTCATTTTGGTCGCTTTTAAAGAGAAGCAGAAAGAAATCTAAAGAGCAGACGAAATATTGTGCTGTCATATTAAGTCTTCCCATTATCTTTGTCACACACAAATTGACTTTAAGTATGTCTCCCATTTTCTTTTTAATGGTTTCTCTATCTAACAAGAATGTCTCACCTGAAGGACACAGTTCTCTTCATTCTCAGATCTTTGTGCCTTTCCTGCAAGTGCTTTTCTAGGTGTTGGACTGGCAGCGATGTCAGAAAACTACCGTTTGCAGAGATGCATTTTCTAAGGTCCGAACCCTGTTCCTGTTGAGTTCACTGCCAAAACTCCCACTCTCTTCTCCTAAGCAAGAAAAGATCTTCATTTGGCAAAACTAATTTTGCCAATTTTGATCATCGAATTGTCATCGCTAGGATGGAACCTTATTCAGTGTACAACCTAATTCCACTTTGTGGACCAGACAGTGGCACTGGCATTCTGGCACAAAAAAATACATAAAGTTTATTTATGTTCTTTCTTTCACTGCTGCTTTGGATGTACTCAGTAAACTTCATCTGCCAACGGCTCCTCCCCCACTTAATGAGGGAGAAAGCTTGGTCAGCCGAATCCTTCAGCTGGGGCCTCCTGGGACCAAATTCCTTGGGTAGGAGACACTTGAAACAAATTGATGGATGCTGACCTCCCCATTCTTCTCCTCCTTCTGCAATATGATTTTTTATGTCATTCTGCCCATTATATTGTCCCTTTCTATCATTTGAAATTTTGTATACCCAACCCTTAGTGGACCATTTTTCAACCTTTGTGGTATGTGGTTTTGTTTTGGTGGTATGTTTGTATCTTTTTCTTAAAGTACTGTGGCCTTCATTTTTGTTTTGGCATGAAATCTTCTTAGTTATGTGCTTGATGTCTGTAGCAAAGCAACCTGGATTGGAACAAAAAAGGAATCTACTGTAAATTGAAAGTTTGTGTTTTTTTTTTTGTTGAGGACTGATTAATCAATAAGTCATATGTTGGATACCACCAGTAGAATAGAACACAATGTGCATGGTAGCCTGTGTGAGTCCTAATTAGGAGAAGTGTATATACAAATATATTTGTATTTTCTCTCATATTTCTACGAGTATGTGCATATATAAATACAGCTATATGTATACATGTTGTACATGTGTATATACATGGACACATACACCAATACATATATGACATCTGCTTGTGAGGCAAATTCTTATCTCCTATACTGAAATAGAAACCCAGATCTCCTCAGACCTTTATCTGTCCCAGAGTGTAAATCAAGAATAAATTCATTGGAACATATAGAATTACGGTGAAGTAAAATTGGCACAGTTCACAATCCCTCAATGGTTGCAATGAAATTATTCTGATTTGCACTGGTATAAGTGAGATCAGAATTTGTCCCGCTATTCGTATGCGTTACAGTAGATTCTCTTTGACATGAAGTTGCACAGGTTAACCCAGACAGTAGTGACAACTAAAATGAGCATGAGTTTTTCTGAATTTGCCAAACAATTATCAAATTTCTACCTAAGCACTATATCATTCGCACTGTGGAAAGAGGTGAATGCACTTTTAAATCTGTCCTTCAGCATTTACTGGGTCCCTGCAAAAACCTAACGTGTTACTGACCTACTTGTTTAGGATTATGCCAGAGTATTTCAGAGAGATAGGTAGAATTCCAGGTCACTTTGTAGCAGACTGAGTAGAGTTGCTGTTAATCCTATTCCTTCCTCTCTCCCGTGTGCATTTAATGCGCTGTGTTGCCGTGCCAGGCCTGTGATTGTGGAGATTCCTCATTTTGCTGCTCTGCGTGGGAAAGAGAGAGAGCTGGTGATCCTGCGCAGTGAGAATGGGGACAGCTGGAAGGAGCACTTCTGTGAATACACGGAGGATGAACTGAATGAGATCTTGAATGGGATGGATGAAGGTATCTGGGGGACTTTTAAAATTTTTGCTCCTGCATTATTTCTGTAACAGTTTTAACAAGGTAACACCTTATCCTGTTTAGCACCTTGTGGTTTTGACATTCGAGACTCTACTATCACATCATTGCGAATAGATGCTAGACTACATTTTTACACTGCTGCTTTTCATAGTGTTAAACAAAAAGCTTCCCTAGCAAACATCTTCCCCAAACAAGGCAAGTACCATACTAATCTGTTCCAAGCAGCTACATGTGTGGGAGGAAATGTCAGTCATGGGTACTCTTGCCTTCTGAAAGAACAGAATGGCCTTGGGCTGTCTAGGATCTGCAGAATTTGTTATTAATTTTGATGGCTTTAAAAATACAGCCACTAAAGTAAACAAGCCAGCTGAATGTGTGTTTTGATACTTTTTTGATTTGGAGTTCAGTTTCCCTGGTGCTACTCCAGGCTGGAGTATAAACACATGAAGTAGGAAAGGGGCTGGGGCCAATTCCTTTGCTGGTTTGCCCCTTGATTCTGGGGACACTGTCAGTGTCTTCTGAGTTTGCTGTCTTAGGCAAACTTCTTCAGTTACTTGTTCTTCTGTTCCTTTCTTGATTTCTCCATTTTAGCAGAGCTTAAGCTACTGGGATATGTTTCCTTTTCCCCTTTGATTTGTAGACAAAATACAATTGTAAGTTGCAGTTAAATTGTGAAAAGATTAAATGCATTGTGATGTTTCTATGAAATTTTTGTCTTCTGACCATCTTCTCTTTTGGCATCAGTACTTGACACTCCAGAGGAGCTCGAGAAGAAGCGTATCTGCCGCATCATCACCCGCGATTTCCCTCAGTACTTTGCCGTGGTGTCCCGGATCAAACAGGACAGCAACCTGATTGGACCCGAGGGAGGGGTGCTGAGCAGCACTGTTGTACCTCAGGTGCAGGCAGTCTTCCCAGAAGGGGCTCTCACCAAACGAATTCGTGTTGGCCTCCAGGTACAATTGAACAGTTACAAGGTTGAACTTCAGGTTTTTTCCCCGATGTAGAATCACCATATTTGAATGGAGAAACAGCATATCCCACGTAGGTTGTTGTCTAGAATGCTTCTAGTAAAAATAGTTTTAAAAAAATCCCTGCCAAAGTCAAAGCAAGTGGTAAAGCTTTGGGTATTCTGATTAATTCAGATTCCTGCCTGTTCACTGTCTATATGATCTTGGGAAGGGCACCTAATTTTGGTGATGATGATGATATTACTGTAGGTCATAGAACAATTTCTTACATCTTAGGGAAGGCATCAAAGTGCAAAGTGCTCTAATAACTAGGTCAAATGTGCAGGTTCTCAACCTGAAGTAAACCAGCCTCCCGGTTCACCACTGAAAGCGGGAGAAGACTTTCCCTACATCCATCCCTTCCTTCTGCTGCTTGCATCCACCACTTATCTTGGCCAGAAGACTGAGCTTCAGATTGTCATGGGAAATTGTGCCGTTTAGTGTAGAAACTTAAGGGGTTTGTGGCAATATACAGACCCAGTTCTTCACATAGGGTTTTGTGGTGATGTACAGACCCAGTTCTTCACATATTCACTGAACTCTTTTCAATTAACTACTCTGGTTTTGTCTTTTGCTTTGGGAAGGCTCAACCTATGCATGCTGAACTTACAAAGAAGATTTTAGGCAACAAGGCTACCTTCAGTCCTATAGTCACACTGGAGCCCAGAAGAAGGAAATTCCATAAACCCATCACGATGACAATTCCCGTCCCCAAGGCCTCTAGTGATGGGATCATGAATGGTTATGGAGGCGACACACCCACTTTAAGGTTACTATGCAGCATAACAGGTAGGATGCAAATACTAGAGCCTTGTACATGCATCTTGAAATTGTCAGTTGTTGCTGACTGAATATGTTAAAGTGATAGTATGCATGGAAAGCCTGGTGAAAACTTGACTGGCATGAGAAGCTCCAAAAATAAACTACTTTCCAAACAATTTTGGAAATTTTCTGCTACGGTACAGCAGAAATAACATTTGTTGTTTGGCCTAACAAGAAATACATAATATAATCTGTCTACATGTAGCCCTTATTCAGGGCTAAACTACAGCAGTTGCTCTGTCAGACAGTGACTTCTCACCAGAGAAGAAGGATCAGGAAAAGGAGAGGAAGCTCACAGCTTGAAATTAAACCAGATGAATTAAACAGCAAAACTAGTGTCAATGCAACTATAAAGTATACAGAGCTATACTCACCCCGCTGCCCTTATGGCGGTCACAATAAGCAGGAAAGCAGCCCTCAGGAGCAGAATGTTAACTAAACCCCCTCCAGGAATGGGAGGAGGAGCAAAAAGAGCTGCACGCCTAGCAAACTGCCCCTTTTATACCGCGTGTGAGGTTTGTGGGATGGGATCCACATGTAGCTGTCCTGGGGTAGCTACTCTGGCTGACTCCAAACTGCTCACGGCCTGCAGGCCATGGCTGGCCTCACTCTGTCCCAGTGAAAAAAGATCATGTAATCAAAGACTTCAGGGGTTGGGAGTTTCTTGCATTTTCCTTACAGTCTGTTCCATGAGAACCAACACAGCTCTGCCTAACAGACCCAAGTGTAGTACACACAGAATGTTGCGGTATGCTTCAGAGGAAAATATTTGAATTAAACACTTTATAATTGCTATTACTCCAAAGTAATTAGCATCTCATTAGTTAGGAGGCAGAAATGAGCTGTACGCATTTGTTCTGTGTAAAAGTTAGCATCTTTCTTAATTTTCAAACCGATCTCCAATACCAGCACCATGTAAGATGCATTACACGCTGAGGTGTGCCAAAGAGTCATTCCTGGAAACAGGTGCTTTTACAATTTCTTGATACAAAGGAGTTAGGTAGCTGCTGAAATACCAGAAACAACACCTGGTCAAGAAAGAAATAACTGCATTTCCAAGAGAGTGAAACAATGTCTATTTAGAGAAGAACAGTCTCCTTTCTGAAGAGGAATTTGAATAAGTTTTTGGAGGGACAGTAAATCTGCAAGGATCCTCTAGAAAACCTCACAAGGGAAATTCAATCCAAGAATGCTCCACCAAAAGGAGAACTTTTCTGAAAAGTAGTATTCCTTTACAGAGACAGCTTGGTGTAAGGTTCGCATAAAGACTGTGCTAAATGGCCAAATGGTCATCTAACAAGACAGCGGTATCTGCGAGGAGGGACAGGCACACATTCTCACTTAGCCCTGGTTATGCGTAATTTTTCCTTCAGTCCTTCGTATAGGTTTAACAAATATTCTTACCTGTGGTTAGAAATAAACACTTGTATTTTCTGTGAGCTCAGTGTGTTTTGAAGGTAACTGGAAACCAACCGGACAGCGTTCACCAAGAGGTGAGGCAGGGACGTATACTGAAGAACTTGAAGACGCAGCTGCAGGGTGACAGATTGTGTGCACATTTTCAGCTGTGTGGGCCAAACAGGAAGCTGGCAATGTCTGTGACAGAGAGGGCTGAAACACTTAATAGACTGGTGGGAATCCAGATGGCTGTCTAGTGTGCAGCATGATATGGAGGTGCACATTTCAACTGCAGGATCTTCCAGGGAGCCCGTCACACATACATTGTTTCATAGGTTTTCGTATCAAAGTGCAAAGAAAATTCTTAGTTATGTACAGAGTGGATCTGAGTCTTTGAACTATTTGAAAAAGAAGTCGAATATAGAAATCATAAATTGTAGCTGTCGCTATTAGTAACATTGTTATTCTTTCCCAAGTGGAACAATATAGCTTAAACTGCACTCTTATCTGGGTCAGTTTTGCCCCACTTATGTCAGTATTCTAGAACAAACAAATAATTTTGAATAAATTATATCATCCCCCCCCAGATTCGAGCCTCTTTTAACATTTTCTGGAGCTGTGCTACAAGACTCATGGTTTGAAAATCATTTAGGCACTTTGTTCGCTCAGGGGAAACCTGTACAATCCTGCTAGCATTAGTGGAATAACATGGACCTAAGGAGAAGGCACGTCTGGGATTATTACTGGCTTCATAGCCATTAAAAACTCAGAAGAATGTCAAATATTTCTCAGAAGCAAGAAAGTTGCAGACTTGCTTGTTTTAAATTTTTTTTAAAATCTTGATCATTTCAGGAGGAACCACCCCTGCCCAGTGGGAGGACATCACCGGAACAACACCACTGACGTTTGTTAACGAATGTGTTTCCTTCACAACCAATGTGTCTGCCAGGTACCTGTACCACAAAACGTGATTTTTACTTTTTCAAGCTCATGTCTTTCTTTCAACAAGTACTTCCTTTAAACTATTTTATGTACTACAAGGATCAGAGATATTTTGTCCATGCTGTGGACCGATTGACGAGAAATATGCAAACATGCAAATTTCTGTGGAAACAGAAATCCCTTATTTGGGATTATTATACATCTTATAAAAAGATGTTATTTCCAGAATATCCAGCAAATGAGAAATGAAGCAGAAAGGCCTGTAGGTGTACCAGGCTGTGATCGAGAAGAATATCATCCAACCATCTGTTCTGGTGATGAGATTCAACTGCTGTCTTTCCGAAAACACAATTACATCATAAAAATAAAACAAAAAAAACACAACAAAAAAAAGTATGTATGCCTTTTAGTTTGTATACTGTCCTTGATTTATATCACTAAAATGCTCAAAAATCTCCTCTCTCTAACAAGAAGTGCAGTCCACGGCCAGGAAAGATGTAGGGTGTGTAGTCTAGCATAGCAAATAGTTAGAAAGGGCTTGGATAATTTGCCTGTGAAAATCAATGGATTTTCTTCAGCTCAACCGGTCAGTGTCCAGGGTAGTTACGCTATTAGATTAGGTTTGCTATTTAATGAAATAATTTATTCCATGTTAATATGAGCTCAGCTTTTGCAGTCCAATCTACGGTATAACTTTAACATTAGGTGAAATAAAGCGTGATTGTTGTACACTTCCTGAGTTCAGAAATGTCCTTCTTCCCAGTCAGTCAGTTTCTTTGCTTATCTACATTTCTTTTCAGTTCAACTAAAATTTTTCTTCAACGGCAGTGGCCACAAGAGGGAGATCTTAAAGTGTGTTTTCGCTCTCATCTGCTACCTGCTGTTTAAATGGATACTACTGTCTAGTTAAAGGGATAAACAAAAGTTTCCTTTAAGAAGCAGATATGGACAGGAGATGCAAAGTGTGAGAGGTCAAAGTCCCTACAATTGTGAAGTCCCCAGCAGGGCTACCCAGGAAATGCAGCCAGACTGAGGGTTTACGATCTGCGTTTCCTAATCCCAATTATGATACTACGATTGATTACAGTTTCTAATGTGCTGCGATATAGGCGGGGCCCCATGTGCTGACTGGAAAGGGTTCTACCTCTTCTTTTGAAACTAAATGAATGGTCAGCAGGCTACTTTAACCCAAATGGGATTTTAAGTGCTGTTAAAATTAGAAGATGGGATTTTTCATGTATTTACAGTCAGAGAATTAATTACCTTCTTTGCTGAAGGACAAGCTAACTTGAATTTCTGCACTTGTGCCCTAGTCTAAAAGTGCATCTACGCTAGTGAGAATTAGCTGACGCCTGACTGTTTGCTTTTCACAGTAACTTGTTTATGTCTAGTGAAATCATTAATGGCAGAGAACAATTTTTCCCTTCAAAAGACTAATTCTGACCAAAATGATCTTGGGAAAGAGATGCATTTGTGTGAAATCCATGTGAATTAAACAGCAGACTTTGAGGCATAGCTGTTTTCCATTTCCCGAGCTGCAGCTTTGAAAAAAAAGTCGTATCTGTTTGGGCTTTTTAGCCCTTGGTGTATGACAGCAAATCATTTGAGCATATGGTGGCTTCTCAGAGGATAGAGCCTCTCCAGTTTGAGCCCAGCATAGCATAATTCTCCCGCACATGGAAAGGAAGTATTGGTATGCAGAGTCTTCATGTACCAAACAGCCTTTCTCTCTTTCAAATGTCAGCAGCCTGTTTTTAAACCAGTGTGTTTGTTAAATGTTCTGAAGATAAGCACAGTGTGAAATTCGCTATTATTCAACTGCAGATGAGTAAGACAGAGAAAGCACACTTGAAAGGTATGCTTTGTGCTTACAATACCATGTAATCTACAGGAAGTAGTAAGCCCCCTGTAGATGATAGCAGGTTTTGAGGTGTCTTTGAGCTCTCTGTCTCTATCCTGCGGGTATCAGAGTCAAGCATGCTTTCCACTCACACAGTGAATTTTATATAAAAGAAATCTCCTTGGCTCCACAGAGAAACTAAAGGAAGTGATTGCTGAGAAAGAAGTCAATACGTGTTACTCCTGGTAAAATGCTTGGTGCATTTTTGCTGTTACATTTTGTGAGTAGAAGTAAAACTGTTTTAAGCGAAAGCTGTCATCTGTGCAAAATAACAATGCGATTGTCTTGCCAAGTGTATAAGGAAGTTCTGTAAATGATTATCAATGTAATAGATGTATTTCATAAACGCAAAAATATGAAAAGGCTTATATATATTTAGATCTATATTTAAATCCAGAGGACTATGAGACTGCCTGCCACAGGACAGAGGAACTTCTTAAAGACTTTAAAGCCAATCATGTACCTGGAAGCAGATAAGCTTCCAGCAGAGTGAGGGCTTATCACAAAGGCAAATGACCTAGAGTTTGTGCAGTGGGAGACTCTGTGGAGAGTTTGCATCTGGTATTTAGGCCCAAAGACTTTCCCTCTTGATTTTGCTTCATGCTCCCAAATGCACAGGAGGTACCTGGAGCATTCTTAGGCTAGTCTTCCCAAATGGTAACTATTTTGGTTTTTAACTTCATTCCGAGTTGTCACATACAATTGGTGTGGTTACCAGCTAATGCTGCCAAGAGGGGAAAAAACAATATTTTCTTGCTTAAATCTTTCTGTGCTAATGACCCAACTCATTTTCTTTTACAGATTTTGGTTGATAGATTGTCGACAGACACAAGAATCTGTTACTTTTGCTTCCCAAGTGTACAGAGAGATTATCTGTGTCCCCTACATGGCCAAATTTGTGGTATTTGCCAAATCACATGATCCCATCGAAGCACGGTTAAGATGCTTTTGCATGACAGATGACAAGGTGGACAAAACTCTAGAACAACAAGAAAATTTTGCTGAAGTTGCCAGAAGCAGGGATGTAGAGGTACTGTAGAAGAATCTTAAACATGTTTGTTTAGTTTTTTTCATTTTCTAATGTCTGTTTTTAATCTAATGTTTTCTGCTTTCTATCTGCCACAAGTACCAAAAAATAGTGGTGCAAAAAAATACTGTCATGATACAGTATCATGCATGATAATAAGATGGCAACTTTGCCTTTTCTCAGGGAAAAGTAGCTGCCAGGTGTGGGTGATGAAATCCTGTTCCCAGTGGGCTGCTGTCAATCTCTTGGTGCACAGGGCTGTGGTGGGAAGGTTTCCTATATTCAGGTGACTGCATTCGGGTTTTCCTTGGTCAACCTACCAAGATAGAAGGTCATTCATTAATTGTGTGATTCACCCACAAGGAAATCCAATCAGGCAGTTATCAGAAGATAGAAAGGAATTCCCTGTCTGACTTGGGTAATACCGTATTTTGCTTTCCCTGTAGCATTATTGTCATTCGAATGAGACATCCAGTGTGTTCTCTGGGCAGTCCTCAGCAATTGAAAACCCAGGTAACAGGAACCTTACAACAAATTCAACGACATAATAAATATGGAAGTGGTCTGGTTGAATCTGAGCTCTCTGTTATGGGACTGAGACTTCAAAAATGTATAGGGAAAAAAATTAATTGAAGGAATTTGGTTTCTCGAGATACTTATTTTTATGGTGGCCCTGGTAAACAGCTATACGTAGATAGTGGAATGATTTTATGCTAGGAAATCAGGTAATAAAATGAAGTTGGGGGTTACCATTTAGTCCAGCAGTGTCAGGTTCTTTGTCCTCCTTTTCTGTGGTGTGAGGGTCAGCGTAGAGCAGCTACTGCCAACTAAGTATTATTTGAGATGGCTAATTATGTCAGCAGGAGACAGTGCCCATGGCTTTTATTAAACACAGAGCAATAGTTTGTAAGAATTTGGCACATCCTGGCTGGGGGTTCATCTGCACAACGAGGCAAAAGACTTGAGTCACTGAACAGAGAGCTGAGAGGTAGCACACAGGTGTTGTAAATGGACTTGTTCCTCAGCCTAAAGCTAAATTCTATAGATGCAGACTAGCCCTGATTTCAGTCCAGGTGCCTCATTGCCATTTCTGTGGTGGCCCACCATGATTAATTGTTTTTAATTAGCTCTGTAGCAAACTGCCAGGAGACAATTTGCATTTTTTAGTTCCTGACTTCTTAGAGGAATGTCTGAGTAAAGCTGAGTTTTGTGGGTGTGGTTCTTTGCTGAACTGTTATGTTCTCGAGCCTGATGCTAAGTAGGTGTTGTGAGAGAATGGGAGACAGTCCAAGCCAAAAAGAACAGGTAATTCTCAATTTCCAGTAACTCCATGAAGGAACATCACTAACCAAAAAGACAGTCGACAGTAGTCATGTTTTGTCAGCATCTTTGCATGCCAAGAAGTTAAGCTTGCAGGTTTAATATTCTGCTATGCAAAAACCCCACAATTAATTCTGTTGCTGAATAAGCAAAAGCTTTCCTATGTGGAATCCAGCAAACTGCCTGCTAAATGCAGTTTTTCTGGCTCTGTCAGCTTCCTCGGAGGGGATGACAAATTCAGAGTGCTTTAACTACATGTGGGGCTTAGTATATTCTCTTGCCATGAGAATCCCGCCTTTAAAAAATTTGTCCTTTCAGTTCCTGAAGCTCTGACAGGAATTTCTTGTGCAGAGTGGCTAGATTAAACACGAGTTTATAAAATCAAGAGACAAGGCTGAATTTGTGGTCAGTAAAGATGAGATGTTAATGTACTGGCAGTTTGAAGGGAACATCTCCAAAGCTGAGGTTTAAACACGGGGAGGGGGTCATCAGAATAGCAATCCACAGGCATGGGCAGGATCCTTATAGAGGCATTTCAGAGACGCATTTACCTGAGGCCTGACTTTCAAAAGCTCTAGGCCTTTACAAAAACCTGCTGCAATAAGTAGAAGCTTGCATTGTCTTTGCCTGCTGCAACAGTCTGTAAGTAGGTTAAACACATAGGTAATCTAATTTAGAAAGATTTTTCATTGGTAAAAAGGTCCTGTGCAACTTTGTGATATTCCCAGACTGGCTTGTTCTCCTTCTGGTCAAAATAAGGACTTTTGATTTGGTTGCTGAAGAAATTATCTCTTTGACTGTTATGATGAGAGCAGTTTAGCAAAGCATACTAAAATTAGAGCCAATGAAAAATCCAGATTAAGGTATAGATTTACAATATGCCCAGATGAATGGCACTGAATGCTCATTTTGTCCTTTGTAGTGTCACACTCATGTTATTGAATTAACCACGTATATAATTTGGAATTTAATAATCTGGAATGTTTCCACGGGTTTTAGGTAACTGTACACAACAAGTCTAGTAAATGCTGACAAGTCCTACCAACGTTAGAAACTGATCAAACGTACTGTGGAATTATGCTTAAGAAGGACTCCTAAGCACCTCACTGTGATTAATTGCTGCTTTGCTCTTTCTCATTTCTAAAAGGTATTAGAAGGAAAGCCCATCTACGTTGACTGCTTTGGCAATTTGGTGCCACTAACAAAGAGCGGGCAACATCATATATTCAGTTTTTTTGCCTTCAAAGAAAATAGACTTCCTCTGTTTGTTAAGGTAAAGTTATAATATGAGCTCTGGATTGTATAGTTTTTTGGGTTTTGTCTACTTCTGAGTTTACAATAAACTTAGCAGACTGAAGAACAGTTCGAAATTATTTCACGATATATTAAATGTTGACTTGGGTAGTCAGAACAACCAGAAGTGGCTACTGAAAATGTAGTCATTTTTCTCTCTAAATACACTTAGCTGTGCCTGTGTTCTTCTGTACCCAGACTTCTTTCAGCCTCCAGCATGGTACTTCTGGGAATCCGTTTCTCCACCAAATAATCTGAAGAGCTGATTGAGTTTGATCCTGGTTGGTTTTGTGTATCATGCTTCAATACCTTGCAGGAAAAAATGTGGAAGTGGCAAAAAATGTCAGAAGACACCGCAGAATTGGTGGCAATCTACCAAAATATGATCATTATGCCCTACATTTGTAAATACGCATATGACTGTAAATGCGGCTATAACTGTTGATCAGAATAGATGGCCTTTAAAGGTCCCTTCCAACCCCGAAACATTCCATGATTCTGTGATCTGCAGGAAGCACTGTCACATAAAAATGTGCTCTTGCTGTGGTCTGTGCTAGCAGCAGAGGCCTGCTGCCACTGAGCCACCATCAGCTACTCTTCTGGAGAAAGGAATTCAGAGAGTGCTGCAAACCTCTTCCCACAGACTTTTCCTTCCCCTTTTCCTGAGACAAACCCAACTACAACAGAGTATACTGTTACCATCACATCTAGAGAAATGCTTTATGAATGGTAACTTCCAAAAAGCGGAGAAAATCAGCCCACTCCCTCAGCATATTTAACTTGCTGTATGACACTAGACAACTTCTACCCCCTTTCCAATAGTATTTTGTAACCTTGTTTTAATGTAGAACTTTATCTATGCCCACCTACCTTTGGCTCTGCATATTTTCCTCCGTGATGGATTTTCCAAAATATGTTCAAAACCACACCTTTGGGTCTAGTATTTTTAGTCTGATCAAGTTAATACACATGTATCTAATCATATCATTTTATCTGTCCAAAAAACTGAAAGTGAGGTAATAGTTCCAGTTGTATTTCTCCTGTGATATCGTACGTAATCCTCCTGACAATATGTACAAAAGTGAAAACTACACCACCAGTATCTTAAGTTCTAAGTGCTGATACTTGTTTCTAGAAACAAACGTGAAAGAGATTTTTCTAAGATTAACTGCGGAATCTCAAAAAGTATGTCACGATGGAGTTAGATACAGTGGTGACACCTGTGAATACATTCTGTCAATTTCTTCATTCTCAGACTAGGATTTATCAATGCCTTTAAGAAAACATTTCGCAAGAGAGGCATCTTTCACTGTTTTCAGCTATTTGGCCAAAAGAGTAGCTGAATGAACGAACACAATAGTTAATACTGAAATTTTGAGCAAAGAGTTATCGCTGACATCAGCATAAATACCACAGCGGGGAAAGTGACCTAGTTCCTTTTACCTCATACCTTCATTCTTTTGTCATCTAATACAAATGAGTCTCTGTAATGCCCATAAAGCTGGGGACCATTTCAGTGGCAAATGGATATTGTAAGCTAGAAGAGAATCCCAATCACACGGGAATGGCTCAGTTCTTTTAAGATTGGGATTGCCTTCTGTAAAGTGTCTGGTGCGTAAGCATGTCCATGCTTGTGTCTTCTGTTTTGACAGACAAAATGCATCTGTATGTACGTTTACAAACAAGCAGGGGGAAGAAGAAGAAAAAAAGAGATAGCACATTATTTTTGCTACATGGACTTTTTCTCCCCCATCTAGCCTCTTTCTTCTGAGTAATTTTGAGTGGCACAAGTAGATCATGTGGCAAAAGAGCAAAATGAGAGGTTAAACAGCTGTATGTTTGCTCCACCACAGGTGCGAGATACCACTCAAGAACCCTGTGGACGACTATCGTTCATGAAGGAGCCCAAATCTACGAGAGGCCTTGTTCATCAAGCCATATGTAATTTAAACATCACTTTACCCATTTACACAAAGGTACTGTGAAATTACAATAATCTATAGCAAATCAGCATTGTAATATAAGCAAGAAACAAGAAGGAGGGCAAAGTATTGTTAAATCTTTGCAGTCAGGTATTTTAAAGAAGAATGAATATGACACAGGGGCTTTCAGTTTCTGGGGTTTGGTACTTTTAATGCCATTGTTCAAAGGTGTTATCAAGAATTTTCTGAGGATGCAGAAGAGATGACAGAGAAGAATTTTTGATGACAGCTGTCAGAAGATGATGAAGATCAGAAGATGACGGAAGTCCAGTTTGTGCTGTACAGCTCCCATAGTTTCATTTGATATCTCACAAAACTTGATTTGGAAAGTCCATAGCAGTGCCGAAAGTATTTTCTTAGACTAGTTTTTACTGTTGCATTGATTTTGGCACTGACTTTTCTTCCTATATCTGATAGATCTTTCAAGAATTTATGAGGATGTCACATGCTGTAAATGATCTTTCTTCAGAATGCTGTTATAACAATTATTAATGTATCTCGATGAGGAAAGTCATCCAATATCAAGGGAAAAAAAAAAGGAGAGGAAAACTCTAGTAAGAGTATGTATAAATGACAAGACTGAAGACCAGCTGAATTCTCATATATCACAGGAGTGCCCTTGATTTCTATTTAAGTGAGATCAGATACTTAGCAACTCTTTTTTCCTTAGAAAGAGGCAGTTTATTGCTATTCTGGGTTTACTCTAATTTTTACTGTCTTGTCAGATTGGGAACTGCATGCCTTTTAGGAATGGATTGGGTTTTTTTTCCCAAATTCTTGCCTGTTGGTGATGATTTTTTTTTTCTCAGCATTTTGAGCATATAATGCAATCTTTATTAGAGCAATTTTGTATCATTTAAAAGTAACACAGCTCAACAGATTTTAACTTTAAATTGGTAATGTTCTTAACTATTTTCAGTACTAAATTATGGGTGCGAAAGCATGTATATATTTAAATTTTTGGTATAAACAGGAGTCTAACAACCAGAAGCTGCTTTTCTCTTTGTAATTTGCTTGATTCTGTAGCCTTTTGTGTTTTAAACCTACTGTTTAGCTTTGCTGCTTTTTGACATCGGAAATCAATTGCAGAAATGTACTGCCTTTTCTTTCTTTCTGTTAAATAGTGTCAGAAGTTATTTTTTCCTACTCTCTTCTTCTAAAAAGTTGCATTTTGCCCGCTCTGTTTTTCCCTTCTCTTTTTGCATGGCATTTTGGAACCGAAAGGAGTCAGAATCAGATCAAGAACAAGAAGAAGAGGTAATGTTGCCATAACAGCATGTTCTCGCTTATGTATGCTCTAAAATACAGCTAACAGACATAGCTCGGAAGATCAAGTCTGTAGTGAAACAGGTGTATCAATCATTAGCTCAGTGCTACAAAAACACTGCAGAGGAGTGCATTTAAATGTGTCTTGCACACTAATTTTTGGAATTTATGGAGTTTAAGGTTGCCTGTGCTAAGATTAAAGTCTTACTGATTCAGATGCACTGATTTTGGAGGTGTATAATACTTCATTTTACTTTCAAAAGAGTTCCTTAATAATGTAAATATAATGTAAGTATAATGTAAGTATAATGTAAAAATTCTTTTGATCAGGAATAAGCTGTACAAGCCATTCCATTCTTTAAGTGCTCTTCTCTGCAGCATGAAAAAATTACCCCTCCAAAAAAACTGCCACTCCTGTGTCAGTGCTGAAATATAGGCACTGTCAAGTGAAACACTGTTGAAGTTTTCAACCCGATTCCCACTGCATTCTTTCAGAAGGTAACCTTTTTTATCAGGCGATCATTCAATTTCCTACCAAAAGCACAAAGCTAATACTTTTAGCCTTTATAATGCTGTTTACACATTCCCAGTGAAGTCCTCGAAAGTTGTTTTTAGCAAATCTGTGCTATATTGGAAATATTGGATGTTGGAAAATATTTTTGTTCAAACGTCCATGACTTCATGTATTTTTATCTAAGAGACTAAACCTCAAAAAGACAAGCCCACTGATGGAAGGTGATTTTATCCATTTTGAATTATTTTTTATTTACTGTATTCATTTTTATGTTAATAATATTGATTAGTATGCTGACACCATTCCTGACCGATCTGGAGGAACTTAAAGGAAGGGGAATTAAAGCATCCTAGGGATGGTAGGTTACCATGTCGGGTGATCTGTGCAGCAGAGGAATTTAGACTATCATGGATCTCTAATACGTGCTGCTAAGTGGCACATTTAATAACATCAACCTAAATGATTGCAAGGTGTGTATGACCACGGAGGTGTTGTCAGTGATTTACTTGCATTTATTTTCAGTTTATGGAAAGGCAAGGATTAGTAGCATTGTAGCTGAGACAATATATTGCATGTATCTCTATAAATTTATTTATTTATAGATGTATCTATTTATGTCAATCTTGATGAAGAATACTTTTCAACAAGTAAAAGCTTTTCAGCACTCACTAAAAAACTATCCTGGTAGCTTTAACGTACACAGTCTATTGGATCAGCAGCATGGCACAGATGATTTTCCTTCCTCGTAGTCATCCTACCACTATAGCTTCATCTAGGAAATTTAACGGTTAGGGCTACTTTTAACTCTGCTTATTTTTGCATATCCAAATGCACATAATAACGATCTTTTTATGCTTGTGTGGACAAATGATTGTGGTAGCAGAACCAAAAAAAGTCAAACTACAAGGCAACTTCAAGAAAGTGCTTCTCGAATGTTCATAGTCTGTCATCACATTTTTTAATTTATTTTGTTTTGGCAAGAGCTATGTTTTTGGTAGCAGTAAAATTGTGTGGCCTTTTCAATCTATACCTAAATATGCTTTTACAGTAAAAAAAAAAGATGGCCTCCAAGGACCATCACTCCTTCCATTTAGAGGTATCAAGAGATATATGAATGGCAGCAAGTCCTAGTTCTTATCTTATGCAGTAGCAAGTCTGCAGCCATTTCTGCACCTACTTTTCATCATCACAAAGTACAGAGATGAGAATGCAAACTGTGATCTTGGAATGAATGTGTACAATGAAGCTTACGTAAAGAGTTTACACGTTGCCTTCTAGGTGAGACATAGGCCTTCAGATAACCATACTGAACTCTATTGCTTTAGTCAGGAAGTAAAGAAATAAATTAAGAACAATTCAACAAGCACCCTCAGTAATACAAAAGTCTGGGTCCTCTGTGTGCATTTAAAGAAAATAGATTGCAACATTTTGCATCTACAATTGACTATAACTATTGCAAAGTAACCATTTTTCTATCATTAGAAATAGGAAAAAAAAAAGCGCTATGCTTTTGCCGTTATTTTACATACATTCTTAGTTCCATTTATGTCAATGAATCGGTGTGTCCATACATCTGTTGGATTTGATTCAACATGTTCCACTTCACTAGTGACTTTAGATATGTAGATTATATTTGAACTTTTAAATTTCCCCTTTTTTTTTTCTTCTAGGTTGATGTGACTTCAGAAAAAAGTAAGATTTTTTTTTTAATGTTATAATTCAGTTTGTATGAAAGATGGTTAAGAATCAAGCATGAGAGCTAAGCTGTAACTGCTATTGCTAATAACATCAATACTTTAAAACTGTAATAGAAAACAATTTAATACCAGAGCAGCTATCCAATTACATAAGTTTTAATGTATAAATTAACAAGTAATACACTTTAAAACAGTTAATCTAAGCACTTACTTTCCTTTGACATCCCTAGTGATCCCGCTACTGCTATTTTGCTTGTATGAATGCTCATCCCTCCATTTTTTTGTTCTGTCCATTTGTTGACACATATTATTGCCTCATATTTGAGACAAATGACAGTATCACTTTTCATGAAAATGTAAGTAATACTCCAGTATATTTCATTACATTTATGAAATACAACCATGCAAAAAAGTGATACTGTCTAAAGTAACCAGGCTGTTTAACCCTTCCCCTTCCCACCCTTTACTGTGGTGAAATATGACAGGAAATATGACCATTACACTTGGCACAGCACATATATATACATATATATATGCACACTCTTGGTATGTACAGAATCAGGCCATTACGATTAGAAAATGAGGGTGAGTCGTTCACAGTGCTGAAGATCTCCTTTAATAAAGATACAAATCAAACAAACATGCATTCTGTCTGAATAGTATCTCTAAATAAACAACTGTTTTCAGATGCAGTGATTTCTTAATCTGCTTAGGAAAAGAATGATTTCCGTCTTGGTCACAGTTGAAAGTCCAATGTGTTGCCTTTTTTTTTCTGCATTGCTTATGAAGCAATCTGGTTATAATTAATATACAGCACAAGCATTTAATATTCCTTACACAGAAGAGAATAGTCTAGAAAAATGGCTATTTTTGACAAAGAAATATAGAAAATTCTGTATTGCTCAGGTTCTCCTTATTTGCAGTAGTACATTGACTTTTAGCCTGCAGGGCAGAGATGTGGCAAATTTTATGTGATGTACTACCTTTAAAAGAAAAATGTACAACTGTACTTTCTGTTCATAACTTGGTGAAGTCCTCCAATATCTCATTCTGTCCAAGATACATTTTCTAGTGCTCCTTCCTGAAATTAAATATTCCCAGCAAGCAGTTACGGCATACTGGGAATTACCTACCTCCGGCTTACTGTATATTGATTGCCCAGATTAGACAAATATTTCACCACAGTATGTTTTACAATATTTTCATGTATCTTTAATTTATATAATTAATTTCTAGAGCTATTGTTTTTTGACTATAGCTACATACCCACCAGCATCTGCAACACCTTTGCTTTGCATGGAAATAACTTGCCTTACATGAATTGTATGTATGTGTCTAGTGTGACTGTCTCTAATTTTTGGTTGCCATACATTACATTTTTTAAAACTTTGAAATCACTTCTAAGTTGATTCACAGTTTTTTCTTCTTATCTCTCCGTTTCTTTTCTGTCTTCTCTTTCCTCAGTCAATTCATTTGTTGTCAATGAGGATGTTCCAAGGAAAGGACCATGCCTCTTTAAACAAAAGAATGTTTGTTTCATTGTTTAGGTGTGAAATCCCCTTAGATGAAATGCCGGTTTGCAGCTGATTCAGACCTCTACATATTTGATAATATTTTAGATGACTGCAGAATTACTTTTATTTTGGTCATTAAGAGAAAAAAATGTTAGCCTAATGTTATTCTGACAGTTTGCTAACACTGGCTTTCTCTTAGAGGAAATCGACTCTCAGTTCTAATGCTTTCCCCCTTTTTTCTTGTTTATTTTTATTTGAACATTGATCTGTAACATCTGAACAATCTTGAGATGCCTATTTTTGTGTAACTTCACTGTGTTTCTTCTGGTTTTAATTTTAATTGGTGGTGGTGGTTTTTTTGGTTTGGTTTTGTTGTTTTTTTTTTTAAGTGGTGTCCTGGTTTGGTTTGTTACCGCTTTGATAACGTATGTGTGGTTGTGCTGTATTGATAAAGTTAAGCAAGTTATTTCCTACCATTTTCCTTTTCAGTTGTTTTGGTTTGTTGTTCCACCCCCCTCCCCCCTGCCCCCGCCTCTGTTAGCTTTGCTTTGCTCTTGTACCCTCAGATCTTGTGGATCCAACCATTCCCAGCCCATTTTGTTGACCTTCCTACCACTGCAACCAAAGACTGTCATTTTCAGTCCTGATTACATTTTCCAATCTCTATTTTTGATTTCCATTTTACTTTCAATGTTTTTCATTCGCATCAAAGATGATGAGACAGAATCTACAGAAACATCTATCCTGAAAAGCCATCTTGTTAATGAAGTCCCTGTACTAGCCAGTCCAGACCTGTTGTCTGAAGTTTCTGAGATGAAACAAGACTTGATCAAAATGACTGCCATCTTGACAACTGACCCCTCTGATAAATCAGGCTCCATTAAAGTGAAAGATCTTGGAAGACCCACTGAAGAAGAGCCAGGAGAGCCTTTTGAAATAGTTGAAAGAGTGAAAGAAGACTTAGAAAAAGTAAGTGAAATTCTGAGAGGTGGATCCTATACCCGAGAAGAACATATTTTGCAGAAGTCCCTTTCCAAGGAAGAAATTGTAGAAGAAGAATGGGTCATTGTCAGCAATGAAGAAATTGAAGAGGCCAGAAGAAATGCTCCTTTAGAAGTCACTGAACCTGCCTGTATAGAAGTCAGGGTAGATAAAGGGACGACAAAACTGGGGAAGCCAGACGTGACAGGGATGGTAGATTACCTTGCAGAGGATTTAAAGACATATGTTTCTCTTCATGAAGTACAGGCACAGCCCTTACAAGAAGACTTGGTAGAAGAGAGATTTGAAGCTGTGGTAATAAGCAGAGATTCTGAAAAGGAAGGACATGAGTCTCCAAAACCTGAAAGACTAAGTCTGCAGGAGCAACACAAGCCTGCCTTAGAAATTAAAAAGCCAGTTAGAACAAAAGTAAAAGACAAGCAAAAGCAGAAAGAAGGCAAGCTGCACAGCCATGGAGAACAACCAGGACTAAGGAAGCTCACTTCAGATGAGTCCTTAGGCGAGGAACCTGGCTTAACACCGTCAGCTGCTCCTGAGGCTAAAGCTGTATCCCCTGTTATAGAGGAAACTCCTATTGGCTCCATAAAAGATAAAGTGAAAGCTCTCCAGAAACGAGTGGAAGATGAACAAAAAATTCGGTCAAAACTACCCGTCAGAATTCAAACAAGAGAAGGCACTGCTGAAAAGGCTTCTAAAAGACCAGTACAAGTCAAAAAACCAGTAGCACACAAGGCCCAGCCGCCTGTTTCACCTTCTTCTTCTAAGACAGAAAGACTGGAAGAGACCATGTCAGTTCGTGAACTGATGAAAGCCTTCCAGTCAGGCCAAGACCCATCCAAGAATATATCTGGACTGTTTGAGCACAAATCTGTCAAACAGAAGCAACAGCCCCCTGAGAAGGAAACAACAAGGAGAAAAACAGTTTCCTCACAAAGTGAAATGAAGCGAGTAACAAGCCACAAGACAGACAAACAAAAGGACAAACAAAGCTCGGTATTAAAAGCAGAGAAAGAACCACAAGCAAAAAAAGGAAAACCACAGTTTTCTACTGTTGAAATTACCAAGAAAGCTGCAGGTAAAGACCAGGTGAAAGAGCAGAGCAGCAAAAAAACAACTGAACCTCTTCCCCCGGTATTTGATGATGAAAGTGCCAAAGATACAGCAGTTGTGAAGGGCAGGAGTTCTGATGATCAAGGAGATGCTGACTTCCAGATCAGCCCTGACAGAAAAACCTCAACAGACTTTTCTGATGTCATTAAAGAAGAACTGGAGGATAATGACAAATACCAACAGTTCCGACACCTTTCAGTGACAGAGGAGGGAGAGCTTAACTTGGAGCAAGTACTGACCAGTCCTTTCAGTGCTGCTTTTCCATCAGAGCATGTGAAAGATGGATTCCTTCCTGCTCTTTCTCTGCAAAGTGCTGCTGCTTTTGATGGGAGCTTGGAGAGCCTTAAACACGAAGGCGTGGCCGATTCTCCAGGTAGTCTACTTGACGGAACCCCTCAGATCAGCTCTGAGGAAAGTTATAAGCATGAGGGTCTGGCAGAGACTCCAGAAACAAGCCCTGAAAGCCTTTCATTCTCACCCAAGAAAAGTGATGGGCAAAATGAAGAAGCTAAAGGAAGAGCTGGAGCACACACGCCAGCAGAAACGTGTCCTCCAAAGGAACTCTCTCCAAAGGAAGATGAAAAAGGTAGTACTGAAAGACAGCTAGATGCTGTTACTGAGACTAGTAAGTCCCATTCTGACCGTTTATCAGAAGAGCATGTACCTACAGCCTCTGAAGAAGAGGCTGCTAAAGGAAGTAGCTCAGCTTTCATTATGAAAGATGTTAGCAGGGATAAAGAATCCAGAGCCACTGCACATTTAACTAAGTCTTCTGAAACACATGACACTGCTTTAGAGAAAGAAAAAGATATAACCTGTGAACGCCGTGGTGTGGTTAGAAGTCCCCAGAAATTGGAACTTTCACTTGCTAGCCATGATAGTGAAAGCTGTAGCCCAGTTGCAGATGACTCTTTGGCTATAAGTCATAAAGACTCCCTGGAAGCAAGCCCAGTGCTAGAAGATAACTCATCACACAAAACACCTGATTCTTTGGAGCCCAGTCCTATGAAGGAGTCTCCCTGCCGGGATTCCCTTGAAAGTAGCCCTGTAGAACAAACAGTGAAGGCTGGTATTTTGGGGCAGGGTCCTCCTCAGCCTGTTCTCAGCAAAGGAGAGACCTGCCCAGAGCTGGCATCGGTGCGTTCCAGGATTCTCCGTGACCCTGAGGGAAGTGCTGATGATGACAGTCTAGAGCAAACATCCCTCATGGAGAGTTCAGGGAAAAGCCCTCTTTCACCTGAAACTCCTAGTTCTGAAGAAATTAGTTATGAAATCACACCTAAAACAGCAGAGTCACATGCTCTGTCAAACATACCAAAGTCGGCCGTGATCCCTGAGGTCAGTGAAGAACCAGAGGATGATTCAGAAAGTGAACCAAAGAAGAGATTCACCCCCGAAGAGGAGATGTTTAAAATGGTGACCAAAATCAAAATGTTTGATGAATTAGAACAAGAAGCAAAACAGAAGAGAGATTGCAAAAAGGATTGTAAGCAAGATGAATCTTCTGCAGTAGCTGATTCAGAAGCTGCGTGTGAAGTTGAAGAATCAGAGATGAGAGCTGTAGAAGGAAAAGATATACCTACAGTGGTGATGTCTGCACCTGAATCTAGAAAAAGTTCTTCTTCAGAGAGCGAGCCAGAATTGACTCAGCTAAAAAAAGAAGCTGACTCAGGCCTCTTAACGGAGCCTGTGATCCGCGTACAGCCACCCTCACCATTACCATCCAGTATTGACTCCAGTTCTAGCCCCGACGAAGCAGGTTTTCAACCCATCGCTTCCAAGCAATGCTCTGCCAGGATAGGTGCAGTGAAAGTGGAACAGGATAAGCCAACAGAAGATGACAAAGAGGAACCACTTATCCTTGGGGGCAGCTGTAAGGCTTCCAATGGTGAATCAGGCACTTGTCATTCTAACGGTTGCCTATCAGCAGAAACTGGCAATTCCAAATGTGACAGCACAGGTTGCAGTGAGGCAGTTAGTCCCAGTGCCCCAGTCACACAGCCTCGGGGTACTCGGTGTCATTCCATTGGTGACAGGTCTCAAAAAGAAGTTCACGCTGAGTCTTCACTAGCACTACAGCAGTATGATGCTACTGAAAAAGATGTCAAGCCTGCATTGTTAACACACGCAGATCTCATTTCTGCAGGAGCTGTGTCTGAGAAAGCAGGTGATAGTTCTTGTAGACACAGTACCATTGAGTACTCTGTTCCACAGGATGTCAGACTCACTGAAGAGGCTTCCTCTGAGCATTCTGCTTTGGGAAGTGATTTGGGAAAAACACCTACAGATTTTGAAACATCTCAGAGAGATATTCATGCTGAGGAACCCTTAGCAGAGTATTCATCCCTTACCACTGAAACACTGGAACTCGAAAGTTGCGTAGTAGATGCTGCTGAAAGTAGTACTCCTTATATAGTAAGCCCTTATGAAAATGTGTCTTCTGCACATTTCTTTAGTGACTCTGAAAGTCAGGTAGGATGCGGTAGAAACCTGCTATTTAGGGAAAACTGTTCTGCTGAAGGAGAAAAAGATGAGAGTGGTGAAGCTTTACTTAGCAGGGACGCAGGTATCAAATATCACTCTTCAGAGGAAGTATATATGGAAATAGAGCCAAAAACAGAGGATGCAGTTCAGAAAACAGCGCAAGGGTCTTCAGTGCAATTAGCTGAATCTGCCCTTGGGGATATAAGAGATGAAACAGAGAAACTGATCAGTCAAGTTGTCATCACTAAAACCGATGTGGATTCTGACATGTGGAGTGAAATACGTGAAGATGATGAAGCTTTTGAAGCTCGGGTGAAAGAAGAAGAACAAAAGATATTTGGGTTGATGGTAGACAGGCGATCACAAGGCACAACACCTGATACAACACCGGCCAGAACACCCACAGAAGAAGGGACACCGCTTAGTGAACAAAACCCTTTTCTTTTCCAGGAAGGGAAGTTGTTTGAAATGACTCGGAGTGGTGCCATTGACATGACCAAAAGGAACTATCCAGATGAAAGCTTTCACTTCTTCCAAATGGGGCAGCAGCCTCAGGAAGAAGTTTCTTTAGCTGAAGAAGTGAAAGAAGCAGCAGAGGTGGAATCTTCTAAGCTGAAGAGCTCACCAGATCCACTTTCACCTTCAGAATTGGAGGACTTGGACATACAAGAAGGAGATACATTGAAATATTCACCCCCAGCATCTGAGTCTAGTGATAAATCAGAAGAAATGTCGAGTGAAGGTGTCAGCATAGGCACCGCAAAAGCAGATCTTAAATCCAGAATTCCGATTAAAATGGGTATTTCAGCTTCTTCAAAATCACCAAAGAAAGAAACTGCTGCCTCTGAAGCTGAACCCCTCTGCAGAACAGAGACTGATGTGGTCGATAGCAGTCAGGTGCCTTGCCCTATCTCTCCTGAGCAGCCTGTAGTGGAAGATGAGTTTTCCAAAGTCACTAAATTAATTCATTCTGAACCGGGCGAGGAGTCCCCAGACTCTTCACCGGAGGAACAGAGATCTGTGATTGAAATCCCTACGGCTCAAATGGAGAGTGTGCCTTCTTGTGAAAGCAAATCCAAAATTCCTGTAAGAACAGCCACTGCCGCTTCGCAATCCTCTCAACAATCGGAAAATGAGAGCCTTCCCACAGACGACTTCCTAGACAGTTTGCAAGGCGAAGGAAAAGATGACCAAGCAAAACCAAAGTCTAAAATTCCTGTCAAAGCAGCTTTCCAAAAAGCCGAACAACCGCATACGCACCCAGACACATCTGTCCGCAAGCTAGAGTCGACCAAAGCTCTTGACACGACAAGCAAGCTACCTGTGAAACACGATAACCGAAGTAAATCTGAATCTGACGCAAGTATTCCCATGGACCCACAGAGTAAGCGTTCCATCAAAGCTAGGAGTTATGCTGAGGCAGAAGCAGAGACCAGGGAAAGGGAAAGAGAGCTGAAGCTTGAGCTAGACTCAGATGAGGCAGCAACAGCAAGAGCCAAGGTATTTTCATCGCGGTTGCCAGTTAAAAGCAGAAGCACTTCAGCCTCCCACGGTCCTTTTAGTCCCACAAAAGAAAGTAAGGAACATTTTTTTGACCTTTACAAAAACTCCATAGAATTCTTTGAAGAAATTAGCGATGAAGCTTCTAAATTAGTGGAAAGACTCACACAGTCAGAGAGAGAACAAGAATTAGTTTCAGATGATGAAAGCAGTAGTGCCCTAGAAGTTTCAGTTATTGAAAATGTACCATCCAGTGAGACTCAGCAGTCAGTTCCTGAAGACATCTTTGACACCAGACCCATTTGGGATGAGTCTGTAGAGACTCAGATTGAACGTATCCCCGATGAAAATGTCCATGACCATGCCGAAGGTACTTGCAAGCGACTGGGATTCCCTGTGCGACGCATGTCATATATTAAACTTTTTGGTTCTTTGTTTTCTTTGGGGTGTGTGTGGATATGTATGTTTGTATACACGTGTAATGTGTGTGGCATTTTCTTTTAAGCTTTTGGTGGTTGTGTATTTTTTTCTCCTGTGAGCTGTGTTTGTTTTTTTGTGTTGTGTCTGTATTTTTCCTGTCTGGGAAACAATCTCAAGATTGCAAAGCATGAATGCTCAAGAGAAGTGTTACCTTAACAAACAAACACACTTAGAAAAATACCTATTGTTTTACCATTAAACCAATTGCTCAGCTCATGCACATTTTGGCTTTTGGCTTTCCCTGGCCCTGTTCTTAACTATTAATTTGTAATAACTGAAAGAGAGACAGACAAATTCCTTTTCTTTTGAATTGTTATACAAAGAAATCTGCAGAAGCTTTAAACAGTTAAGCTTTTCATGTTCCCCCTTTTCGATGATCCGTGTCTCAAGAAAATTCTGTCTTCAGCCTGTAGTACAGGTATTCTGGTGTTTGGTTTTCCTCACCTATCTGTGTACTACTCCTGCACATCCTTGACAGAAATTGAGTGGCTCGAAGGAAACGGGCATATATAATTAGCCCTAAGCAGTCTTCTGAACCAGAGGTATTGTGCTCCATGTGTGCTTTCAGGGAAAATCAAAACTCAAATTCTGCCATCCTCAAATTAGATTTGGGGATGGGGGAAACAGTCAGTCTCACCAGAAGACTGGAAAATAAACATCTGATTTTTTTTTTCCTTGCCTTCGTTGTGAGTATTTTGGTTTTGCCCCTAATTGAAAGGGTGGAAGACAGTGAACTTAGCAATAGCTCAAATACAATCTATGCCATCAACTGCCATACGGACTGTTTGAACAAAACTTCCCCTACAATAGAAAGAACATAACTATAAGCACCAGTCCAGATGAATTTTTCAACCTTGGCATTTACTAAGGAGGCATGGAAAATTATAGCGCTTGACTTAGGTAAAGTCTTCAATTTAATAATAGAATGAAGATTTCAAATAAAATACTTCGCCAGAATAGACACAGTAGGCACATCAGTCCTTGTTTAGATTTTCATATGAAAGCCTGATTTTCAAATGGAAAATTTAGATAGTCCTGTGCTTTTTGAAAAATCAACCATTTGGTGGTTGTTTTTTTTGATTAATCTAGGGATTTACAGCCCTCACTTTAGTTACCCAGTTGGGACAGCCTGTCTGTATGTAGATTGCAGAAGTTAGGGGAAAAAAAAAGCACTTTCCTTTCTTAGACTGTATCATGTATGAAACCAGTTTTTAACTTGTAAAAGGCAACTTGTGGCTCTTTTTGACCTTTAGATCAACACAAGGATCAGGAAAGGACGGAGGAACGACTGGCCCACATTGCTGACCATCTTGGATTCAGCTGGACAGGTAAAATGCACGCCATCTATTCCAGAGGGAAAGAAGGGGAGCAGTCCTCCCTCTTCATGTTTCTTTCAGATGATTTCCTGATTATCTAAAGCTGTTTTATGGAAATACCATAGTAGTTCACTGTCTTCTGGTTACTGAGATTCCTGTAGCCTGTTCGGTAAGAACTCAGATGCAGAGGTCAGGCTTCTGCACTTGCCGTGGCATCTTCAGAGGGAAAACACCTGGGACGAGAGCGCAACAAAGACCTGGCACACGTTACCCTATTCTTTTGTGCAAAATGCAACCGCTCTGGCTAGAAGAAAATGAATAAACATCATCTTTGTTCTGGAACTGCTGAGCTGGAAGGCCACTGTTGGGTTAAGTGACATCAGCCTCCTTTCTATAGAACGGTGCTGAGGAAAACGGGATAAAAAGGGACCTATTTGTAACAGTCACTTCAATATCATGGATTTAATAGATCTGAGATAATGTTCCTGGGGACAAGCGAAGGTAACATGGAATGAAATGCACATGCCTTACCACTGCAAATCAGCTCAAAAGTGCTTGCAAAGAAAAAGAGCTGAGCAGAAATCTCAGTGCTGTGACAAGATGCGCAATTGACAAAAAATTGCTGCAAAAACAGTTGAGGTCAACGCTTTTTTTCTGTCTATCCCTAGAGCAGGTCCACACTCCTGACAATAGCAAGGCTCTCGGAATGAAATGAGAGTTGCGCACCAAGCAAACAACCTTAACTCCCTGATAATGAGGATTGTGCTCTATACTGGTTTTTACCAGCATCTTCACAGTATATGCAAAATATCCTCATATAACCCCACGCAGACCCACCACTTCAAGGCATAACACATTTTTGTCTTTGCCATGAACTTGCTGTTTACCAGCATCTCTAATTATAATGTGAGGTGCATAGAAGCAAAGAGAATTTGGTTTCAGGAGAGTTTGTAACCCAGTTTGCTGCTGAGAGCTGTAAAATAGGTGTAAGGCGGGGAAAAAGGAAAAGATGTCATTACAGAGATGGATTTCTGTTTCAGAGCTAGCAAGAGAACTGGATTTCACAGAAGAGCAAATTCACCAGATCCGAATTGAAAATCCTAATTCCCTTCAAGATCAGAGCCATGCACTCCTTAAATACTGGCTTGAAAGGGACGGGAAACACGCAACAGGTTTGTTTCCAGTTATAGTATGTATAACTACCTCCAGTTAGCTGAGGTGACAGATGTGTTTATAATCACCAAAAGAAAAGCTGGGTAAAATTTAGGCTATAGAAAGAACGAGCATAGAGGGTACTTTTTTTTGTTTTAAAGCTCATCTGTATAAAATGGCATATTGTAGCATTCTCCACGAGAATAGTTTCCTCATGTTCCTTTGAGGGCAAGGCGGAACATCTTACAGCAAAGAAAGGGTGGAAAAACGCTGAGGCCTCTTCTTCCTAAGCTGGAAAATGTTTCGGGAAACTAAACAAATGCATCAAAGGGAAAAACAAACCGAGCGGTAATTTTTATAGGCAGCCCTTCAGTGAATTTTACATTTTACATAGCAATGTTTCTAAAAGCACCTATATGTTATATGTGATATTATATTGCTCGGTATCCTATAGATGTCCTTCATATAGAAAAGAGAAGGGAGAGAGTGTATGAACTCCCTACCTCAGCTACCCGGTGTTGCTCTAATCCCACAGACACCAATCTTACCCAGTGTCTTACCAAAATCAACCGCATGGATATCGTTCATCTAATGGAGACCAGCGGCATTGACTCGGTGCAGGTTCACGGCACTCGTACGTACGCAGAAATGGAACAAGCGATAGGATTGGACCATAGTGAAGGTAAATGTCCCCCGATCCAGACTGTCCAGGTTATCTCCCCTGAGCACCGCTCATGTTCTGAAATGTTTGACATAGGGATAACCTACGAGCTCTGATCCTGGAGCACTAGAATCTCGTTTTGAAAGTGCATGGATGTATGCAAGCATGACATCACACAGGCCACTCTGTGTGACGATCACTGCATTAGCGGTTTCTTAGAAAGCAAATAAAGGAATGTTGTCAGAAACTCCTGCAATGCCTGTGTCAGTGGGTGCTTGGGTTTTTTTTTTCTTACACAAGAATTTTCAGAAAAGTCAAGAAGGTTGCGTTAGGATTTGACCAAGGTTAGTAAAAGGAATAGTACTCTGTGCTTTGGAAGAAACTTTGGATTCAGGTATCCAGGGTATTGTAATTCTGCTGTGATGCTGCTGGATTTCTTCAGTTTAGAAGTTCAGTAGATTAGCTCAATGGTTAGAAACTAAAGATACGCTTCCAAATGATGTGAAACGTAAACCTCTTTTCTGAAAGTACTATGTTTTACATCCTTAATCTAGTAGTGAAGTAACAGCTTGGTAAAGTATTAGGCAGCCGCCAACATCCCATATGGAAGAAAATGTCCAACTAGAAGAAGGTCAGTCGCTCAAATTCAGTACAAGCAGTTATGTTTTCCCCTGGCCTATTCTTCCAAGTTCAAGCGGCTCCTAGAGAATGGCTAGGAAGGAAAAACAAAGGACAAAACTTGTGACTCAGAGTTTGGGGAACAGAAAGACGTTTTTGTTTTGTCACATTTGACTTGCAGGATGAGAACCCTCATTTTGAGATTAGGGGTTGATGGTGGGTGGACGTGTTTTATAGACTTCAAAGGGCATAAACTGGCTACTTCTTGACACTAGTCCTGCATGAATTTCTTTGTCTGTTCTTGTGCAGTCCATACTTGTGCCATTATTTTTCATAAGCAGAGAAATGATGGATGGGGGGCAGAGAAGGCACTAAAACTTCTTCTGATCTGCTGTTGTGAATCTTCTTCCGTACTTTGAGACATGCAAAATTAACGACTCTAGGTGAATGTCTGTGTGAATGTTATTTTGTCTGTTCCTGTCAAGATTCAGTACTTGGCAATAGCACCGCTAATGGTAGTGTTCCTGAAGCTACTCAGAGAGGTTCTGTCCTCTCCCACTCAAGTAGTCTACAAATAGGAGGTCAAGTGTTCCAGGCAGGGACTTAAAATGCACATGGAGAATGAAAACGACTTCCTTTAATCGTGTCGGGCTTGTAATGACTTTTCTCATCTCTGTTTTTTTGAAGGGTTTTCTGCCCTGCCGGAAGAGCTATACAGTTCAAGCCAGAAGAGGGAAGAACAACATAGACTATCTAAAGACAGTGAGCCAACTGAACACCCTCCTATTGTCTCAGAGGAAGATGTGTCTGTCAGTTATTCTCCTTTTCAGGACAGTACTCCCAGGAGTGAGGCAGAAGTGTCCATGGCTGAGCTCCTGAGACAAGCACATAAGGAACAAGTAGAAGCTGAATTCTCAGGGAAACCATCTGCTTCACAACGGGAATATTTGTAAGTATCAACACACCCCAGTGAAACCAAACGGGAGAACTAGATTGTCTTTTATCAGGGGAATAGGAAATGTCTCACCGCCCTGCATGATTGGGCCCCCCTTCCCCTCCCCTCCTGAAGTCATGTGTAAGCAGGCCCAAAAGTGTGTGGCTCTACTAATAGAGCACCAATCCAGAAGTGTCACCTCTGCTAATAGAAATGTGTGGCTGTAATAGGGAAGTGGGCGGCTCTAATAAAGGTGCGCTGACCCAGAAACGACCCAGAAACTTACTGGAAGCGGGCGGCTCTAATAAAGGAGTGCCGACCCGGAAGCGAACTGGAAACTTACTGGATGTGGGCAGCTCTAACGAAGGAGCGCCGACACGGAAGCGAACTGGAAGTATGCGGAAAGTGGGCGGCTCTAATAAAGGCGCACCGACCCGGAAGTGAACCGTAAACTTACTGGAAGTGGGCGGCTCTAATAATGGAGCACCGAACCGGAAGTGCGTGGGAAGTGGGCGGCTCTAATAAAGGAAGTGAACCAGACACTTACCAGAAGTGGGCGGTTCTAATAAAGGAGCGCCGACCTGGAAGCGAACTGGATATTTCCCAGAAGTGGGCGGCTCAAAAAAGAGTGCCAACGAGGAAATGAACAGGAAATTTCCCGGAAACGAACCAGAAAATCCACAAAAACAATCAGGAAAGTTCCTGGAAGTGGACGTCTCAAAAAGAGTGCCAACGCGGAAATGAAACTGAAATTTCGTGGAAATGAACCAGAAATTTCCTGGAACCGGAGGGCTCAAAAAAGAGTGCTGACACAGAAAGGAACCGGAAAACTCTCAAAAAGGAACCAGAAACGAACTGAAAATTTCCTGGAAACAAATTAGAAATTTCGGGAAACAAATAAGAAATTTCATGAAATGAAACAAATTTCCCGGTAACAAATAAGAATTTTCCCAGAAACGAACTGGAGATTTCCCAGACACATAAGTTTCCGGGAAAAAAGTAGACATATCCGGAAACGAACCGGAAGTTACCCGGAAATGAACCGGATATTTCCCGGAAGCAAATAAAATTTCCCGAAACGGATTAGAAATTTCCGGAAACGAACCAGAAATTACCGGAAATGAACAGGAAACTACCCGGAAACAAATAAAAAATTTCCAAAAACAAATTAGAAATTTAGGGAAATGAAACCGAAATGAACCGGAAGTGAACCGGAAATTCTCCGGAAACAAATTTCCCGGAAGCTAAGCAGAAACTTCGAAAATTAAATAGAAATTTTGGGAACGAAACTACCGAAAACGAACCGGAAATTACCCGGAAACGAATAGGAAATTTCCCGGAAGTAAATAAATTTTCCGGAAATGAATTAGAAAATTCTGAAAACGAACCGGAAATTACCCGGAAACTGATAGGAAATTTCCCGGAAGCAAATAAAATTTTTCCGGAAATGAAGTAGAAAATTCCAAAACCGAACCGGAAATTACCCGGAAACGAATAGGAAATTTCACGGAAGCAAATAAATTTTTTCCGGAAACGACTTTTAAAATTCCGAAAAATGACCGGAAATTACCCGGAAATGAATAGGAAATTTCCCGGAAGCAAATAAATTTTTTCCGGAAATGAATTTAAAAATTCCGAAAATGAACCGGAAATTACCCGGAAACTGATAGACAATTTCCCGGAAGCAACTAAAAATTTTCCGGAAATGAATTAGAAAATTCGGAAAACGAACCGGAAATTACCCAGAAACGAATACGAAACTTCCCGGAAGCAAATAAAATTTTTCGGAAACGAATTTTAAAATTCCGAAAACGAACCGGAAATTACCCGGAAACTGATAGGAAATTTCCCGGAAGCAAATGAATTTTTCCGGAAATGAATTTTAAAATTCCGAAAACGAACCGGAAATTACCCGGAAACTGATAGGAAATTTCCCGGAAGCA